>JAXGGA010006652.1:0-68354 GCA_038373865.1 Uloborus plumipes
CACATATACACTACATTGGGAAGTAAGAAATATATTTTTTTAAGATTTTTAAAAAATACACTTTTTGAGATATTCAAGGTCAAATAATGCTTTCGGTGACCTTGAAATATTAACCTCACGAATCCTTATCAAGTCATATATGATATGAAAGCTTGTTTAAAGAGTTTTAAAATGACATATAACAAAAGACTTTACACTGTTAAAACTAATGGTTGCAATTGGCAACTTTCCAGGGTGAAACGCTTGTAACATCAGCGGCACCCAGTAGGGAGCCGAGATTTCACCGTTGGCTTGGGTGAAAAACCGGCACCCTCAATTTAACAAGCAGCGCGGGTGAAAGATGGAACCGTATAGGATAGCATAATGGCACCCACACTGTTCACTATTGCAGATCCCCCCTGTGCTGTGTACGTTTTTGTTTTTCAATTGTGTTTACTTTTATTTATTATTTTTATTCACGAATTCTTGGTACATTTTCACCTTGAATTCCGATTTGAAAATGATCAAAACTTGTAATTAAAGGCATTTTCTCACAGTTCAGACTTTCCAACATATTTTAAAGAATTTATGACTTGGATTCAACTCAGTAGTTTTAAGAGGGAAGGTATTTTTTTCTAAAATTTTAATCAAGAGTAACATATTGATACGTATGTATAGTTTGACATTTGAATATCTTAATGGAATAAAAGATAGAGGTATTTGAAAAGCAGTTTTTGTTAAGCGTTAAGTTTCTCGACAGATTAAAGATCGAAATACATTTTAACAATCTATTCATTTCAAAGATGGAACAAAACAAAGTAAGCTCTAGCAATAACGAACTCAGTATTTGCTATCAATAACGCCAACGAAAGATATTAGCGAAAGCACGAAATGCAAATACATATACGCATACTAAAAACAAATAAGAAAGAAAGAGTCGGGTATACTTCGCAGCAGTTTAACTTGGCAGTGACGTCACTACGGGCGGAGCCAACAGCGTGACGTTAGCCTATGAAAAACGAGCTAGATAAAACGTCACAGCCTACTTGGCGAATTAGAGGAGACCGCTGACTGCTTGTGAGCTCTTATTGGCTCCGCCCGTAGTGACGTCACTGCCAAGTTAAACTGCTGCGAAGTATAGAAAGTTTTTTTTTTCTTCTTCTTCTTCTTTCCTTCGCGTTCTGCTGCTTCCTGGCTGTGTCTACACAGAAAAAGAGAATCACTACACCAGAGATAATTTTCCGTTAGAACACTTTGAATTGCTTTTACATAAGTTGGAAAATCTTAGAACTATGATTAAATGCATGTACTTACATGAGAATTCGAAGATTAAATTGAAGAAATAATCCATTTTTGTAATAAACTCGAGGTGAAATCCAAGACTGTGAAAACACTGTATCGAGAATTCTGTCGTGTCGACGTAAACAAGATGTCCGCCATTCAAATGGTTGATGATGATGATGAGACCTCGGAGTCGCAATACGTAGCGCCGCGGTTAAAGGTGTCGTTTGGTACTGAGAGATGCCTCACTGAGCATGCGCAAGCCCAAAGGGTGCCGATGGCGCTTCAGAATTAGCATAATGCACCTTCTGAGAGGCATTTTGGCACGGCAAGAGCATTTCAAATTCGCTATGGCACCCCATGGCACCTTGCTTTCACTTCAGCTTTCTTATTGGCACCCCTGCCTCACCCGTAGTTTTAACAGTGTAGCTGCAATAGAAGCTGAGAAAATTGAATCTTTGTATGTACCAAAATTCGACTTTTTGCCATTTTTCGAGTTTTTTAGGGGGTCCCCCACAAAAAACTAACAGCTGAAAGAAATTTTAAAAATCATGTTTTTGTATCACTTTATAGACGTATTCAACCCTATGATTTTTTTGTTTTTTTGAAATTGGTGATGGTCAAGTTTTGAGGCTTGTTGATTTGACATGGAATGACCCTATAATTTTAATACTATTGCTCTGGGAATGAAACTTTTACTTTGGCTCGAAAGAGAGCCAATTTAAATATGTTTTTCCGATAAATCATGTCAGGGGGCAAATCCCCCGCATTGGATAACAAGACAGGGGGTTGTGCATTTGCACTTAGTTGTGTAATATTTGTGTGGAGCATAATTTGTTACGAAACTGCCCTTACATGTAAACACAAATCAAGGGCAAAAAAAAATAATGTCTCTCATAATTAAACTAATGAACATTAATAAAATCACTTACTACAGGACTGTTTTTGCAACGACCGATATGAATACTTTCATCACAAATGTGGCTCTGAAGCTAAACAAAGAAACGTTTTAACACCTTTCTCATCAATTTCGACAAATTCACACTGATTACGTTAAACTTCATGCCAAAAAGCATTTGCAGGATTAGTAGGGTCACCTGGGGTAATTCCTGGTCAAAAAGCATTAACATCCAATTATCACAAAATCTATCTAAGTTAGAGTTACAAATTTTGGTATGGAGGAAGCACATTGGGATGTCCATCGAATAAAATATTCATGCTATCAACAACACATAATGAACTTGAGTAATTGTCGTTAATTAGTGACCAGGAATTACCCCAGAGATGGGGTAATTCCTGGCCACTTACGGGGCAATTATTGGTCACTCAAATGATTGATGAAAATGCATACATTTTGTAAGCACATTATTAATACAAGTTATTAAACTAATTAGATAAAGAATTTATTTATATATATAGCTAATTAAACACTGTATTTAGTTTTTTTAAGGAAGAATGCAATTGTTTTCAACATAATAGCTTTACTTAATAAAACTTAGCCAAAATACTTTTTATACACTTTGTATGCAATAGCTACAGCTTTTATATCTGTTGTGAATGAATCTTCACCTACCAAATAAATAGGTCCATAAAAAATATGGTGCACATGCACCATACACACTGAGCACATGCTTCTGTCTGTTATGAACAGGTTAAGGTGAACAGTTAAGTGAATAGTACAATGCAGTTACAATTAAGCATTTTTCTTAGTATAATTAAGAATAATTATTAAAACTTATAAAATAATTGGATGAAATTTAACAAAGAAAAATTCAGTATATTGTATACTTATCATTAACAGATAAGAATGTTACATTGCGGTTACAGTTAACTTTGCAGTTAAGGCTCACAGAGTTACATATAGTTTAAATCAATAACATATGTCAATAATAGGTGAAATAATAATCCATAAATATTAAAAAAAGGACTGACCAGGAATTACCCCACTGACCAAGAATTACCCCAGTAGCCAGGGGCATTATTTGGAGCCTTCCTGCAAATTATTCAAAACAATAATGGTAAATCCAAAACTATTTTTCAGTAACTGACATGGTACCTAATTCAACCAAAAAAACGAAAAAGAAAAATATTCAGAAGTTTGAGTTTGATCACGATCTTTGTACAAATGTATCAAAACTAAGGCCAATCTTGTTTTACGAAATTTAACAAGCGATTTTAAAAAGTATTTTTTTTTCAAACTAAATACACAGTCAACTCATAATTAAGTAATGAATTGCAATGAAGATAGTTCAGAGTACCTCTGTGATTTTTTTCATTTTACTGAAGGATTATTAAGACATAAAAAGGACTGTGACCAGGAATTACCCCAGAAACTTGCTGACCAGGAATTGCCCCGGGTGACCCTAGATTTTTTCTATTGCAGCTTTGAATTGGTGGCAGGGAACTGTTTGAAAAACTAAGGACTGAACTTACATGACAATACTAAGTTTTAGACATACGTAATTAGACTGTATTTCATTAAAATATGAAAGAAAAATCTCACAAAAGAAAGAGTTTTGTCATCGTTAGCATATTTTGTTCTGAAATCACAAATTCTACAAACCAACATAAGATTATTAAGGCGTAAAATCATTTATTAACTATGCCACTTTAACTGTTTTATTACATTTAAAGTTTAAAGCAATTTGTGAATGAATACTTTGTTTGAAACGCATATTTCTTTTACCTTGATATTTTTTTATTCTCGAAAATTTCAAATAAGAAAATATCGTTTTTTAATCAAAAGCCGAATCATTAGCTATACGTATTTCATATTTCTTTACCCGTATTATTGAAGCGTATTAGTTTTACCAAAGAGGTTCACTTATTTTCCTTTCAGATATTATTTTCATCAAACATTCTAAAACTATTATTTTCGGTTCAGTGATTCAATTATCAAACGTTTTTGGATCGAAGCAAAATCTGCCCAAGGAAACTAGATTTCAAATACAACTAGTATTACCTATAGTGCTGCAGAAATATTTAGTCTTTAGTATCCGTATACCCTAGTATGTTCCTCATTTTACGATATAGGGAAATAAACTTGGAAGCATTGTTTAAAAATGAAATATGTTAATGTTTAACTTCCACTTCAATCTCTTCTTGACACAAATTTGCTAATATATTAATGTAATAAGTAGTTCGTATTTAAAAATGTATTTAAATATATATTGTGATAGCTTAATATACTCTGCTTGATGTAAAGTTTATTTGAAGTTTGAAATTAGTTACAAAAGTAGTTTAAATTATATTAAACGAAAATAAATCAGTAATTTAGTTCAATATTGATAGAAAAATAAACGATCCCAGAAAAATATAAATTAAGCGCATTAATGAATTAACACATACAGTAATGGTCAGAATTATAAAACACTCTAAATATTGCCTCCCCCCCCCCCAAAAAAAAAAGAAAAATATGTATCGGAAATAGTTCAATGAATTTGGGAATAAAATGTTTTTTTTTTTTTTTTTTGTATGCTAGAAATCATTAGGAAATGCAGAACATTTGAAAATTCAAATTATAAAAAATTTACCATATAGATATATTTTTAAATATTATTGCAAAGAATGGAAAGTTTTTTGCCTTGAAGCACCCTAATAATTAACGCTATAAACTTCAATCATTAACAAAGTGCGAAATTCGTGCAAAACGGAAATCCCCTCCCCCCCACGCAGTATAAAACATAAAGAACAAAATATAATTTACTACAAAACAAATTAAAATGTATTAAATCGCAACAATACGAAACTCCTCCCTCCCTCTCTCTGGGAAAAAAGGAAAAAAACGAAATACGAAAGCAAAAAAAAAAAAAAAAAATTAAATCATGACACATATGACTCACAGCAAAATTTAATTACTGTTTTTTTCAAAAATAAATAAATAAATAAAAATTCAAGAAATCCAGGTTATTGGAACGAAAAGTTTAGTGTAAACCTTTACTATTTTTTACGAGAACGTATCCTGTATCAAACGTACTAGCATCGACATAGAAGACCGGAGTAGTTACAGCCCATAATTTTGACAGTCCGGAGAAGTAACAGTTGCAGACGCACAGACACACACATAGACAGACGTTCAAGACTTATAATAGTATACTCTAGAGAGCCCTGTGCTTTTTCGACTCTTTCGATAACCACACACTGACAGACAATCACAGATTTTAATATTGTAGACAAGCAAACGACGTTTCAAAGACGAAGACTATGTTAAAGCAAAAACATAAAAATCAGAAACTACAAAAAAGCACTCCATTTGAATAAAAAAGGCACTTATATGTTTTAACATTTCAAACATTCTGTATTGTTTGATTTGTGATAAAATTTTGTAATATTATCAGTTTGTTCTTTGTACGTAGGCAACAACGTCCATGTTATCATTCAGTGAAAACCCCATAAGCTACTATCGAAAAAAAAATATTTTCGAGCCATTAAAAGCTTTTTCTACCTAAACATGATGCCTTTTGCACCAAAATTCATATTATTCATGACTCCCCGCAATATACGCTTTAGAAACTGCCGCTTTTTAAAAAATATATTATAAAAAAACTGAAATGTTTAGTTTAAAAAACGATTGTAACTTCTTATTTTTATACTGCTTTAAATTAATTTTTTTTACTAATTCTTTTTGAAGAAAACCCTATTGCTATTTATTATCATTCGAACGTATTTGCCGTTGTGGTACCTTTTTCTGATTGAATCCGGAACCTATCGGCCCGTCAACCTGCCTCAGGTGCAGGTTTTTCCCTGCTACTCGACCGCCGCTTCGCCTGGTGGTTGCTTCCTTGTCCTACAAACAAGCCAGTCACCTGCGACACATACATACGCTAACACACCCACACACCTACACACGTACACATCACACAAGTACGTTTTCACACTATCGTGCCAACGCACAAACCCATTTATAACAATTCGTGATTGCCGAAAACATAATTTAAATTAAAAATGTTAAAAATTTTCATTCATTCATCAGCTGATATTTTTAAAAATGGTCATAAACAAGCCCATAATTTAACGCTATGATGCTACTTCAGATGATATTTTCGTCTGCTTCGTCTCGCTCTAAGCATTTAGAGAAAACGGTCGAAGTTTGAGTTTTTTAATACCGTCCCTTGCTACAGGAATATAGGAACTGTCAATATTTAACTACAGATGCGGAATTCGTGAATCTTTCTTAGCGCTCACTGATTTTTTTCCATTTCTCGTTCTGTTAGATTTTCTTTTTTCTTTTCTTTCTTCCTTTCTTTATTTTTTTTTATTTATTTTTTTTTTTTTTTGTTCTTGATTTTGAAGTTTATTCTTAAATTTAAAAAAAAAGAAAAAAAAAGAAAAAAAAATGTTTATACGATATAAAAAATGTATTATGATTTCCTGTTAATGTCTATACGAGACCGACATATTTTATTTTCATACTTATTAGTCTGCAATGTGCTCGAAAAAGATGATACCGTTTAGTTAAACTGGTATGAAAAATTTAAGGAAGAAGTTGATAAATTAGCACATACAAGAAACAAAAGGTCAGAGCAGAGTGAAATAACAATCAACAAACCGACTAGCGTCAGGTACGTTAACACATACTGTCTGAAAACCGATGAGATTTTTAGTCTAACATGCAGTTTACAGGTTGAAATGGACACATCTATTAGACTTTCAGGGATGCTATTTTTCCGACGTGTGTTTGCCTCCAAATTGAGCAGACGGATATTGAATTGCATAGAGCACGTCCAAATTGTGACTTTTCCTTTTCACCAGACACATAGACTGGTCTTAACTGAACGTTTGCCAATTGCATAGCTACCGTGGGAAGACAGTAAGGATATAAGGTAGTTTATGGTATTATTTGTACTGGCTTAGGAAGCTTTAGAACAACGTTGTATTCAATAAATTGTCTCATTCTAGTTTTTTAGAATATCAATATAGTTAACATTAGATATTAGAGGGAAAATAATTCCCTGTACCTATATTTTCACCCGTTTTACATTTGACTGATCGTAAATGGATCTTTTAGTCTATAGATTTATTACATGTTTGAAATATCTTATATAAGTAAATTATATCATTCTTTTTTTATTCCATTAAGATTAGCTTTTATTTCTTCTGAAAATTACAAGTATCATTTTATCAATTGAATGATTAATTGTATTATTTTGGGGCTAGTGTTATTTTCTTATTTTTCTTTTTTAGGCATTTTTCGAAGCAAATGAGTCTAAATTCTCCAGTTGCTGCTTGTAAAGATGTTTCCAGCTGCGTAATTTGGTCAGTAAGGGCGAGCTGTTAGGATTTGGACCACTCTGCATTTATGTAAAAATAAAATGGGGAAAGTTTTATATAGCAGTTCCAGTCCATGCAGCATCTGAATAAGCTTAAAAAAGAATTTTTCACACTTTATGTCGGCATAAATGCAGAGTACTTCGATTCCTCCCAACTCTTCAAATCTTCTTAGAGCAGACTTCTTTTACGAATAACTCGTATTCTTTAAGGTATTTTCTATATGGATTAGAGGCCTTCAACACGTGACCGGCCGATGGCTTTTTAACCCATTAATACCTGACATTTTTTTTCCAAAAATATTTTGTATAATGGTTACAAATAGTGTTTAATGGACAGACAAAATAATAAAAAAAATATTATGAAAGAAATATTTTTTTTTATTAAGGAAAGAAATATCGTCCCTTAAAAGTTACGATAGACCCCAGAGGGTGCATACTTTTTTTCCTAATTTTTTTTTTCTGCCCACGAAGCTGGGAATAACTTAGAAAACTTAGCTTTTTTTCTTGAGATTGTGAACGATGCAATTTTTGATAAAGATCATGTTAAAATTACTACAGAACACACTTTACAATGGTTATATGCTGCAATCTATTAATGACAAATTGAAACAATACCAAGGTACTAATTGAACACTATTATTTGGTTGAAATGTTCATTTTGGGGAAATTCAGACACTTTTTTGGACCGCCACTAAAAAGGGACGCTAGGCATTAATGGGTTAATAGGCAATGGAAGCATTTTCGATAGGATTAAATAAAAAAAAGGGAAAGCTTAAAAAAAAGGGAAAAAAAAGGTCTAAAACTAGATTAAAATTTCGTTTGAAAATATATAAAAAAAGGAAGGAGAAAACGTGACCTTCAGTTATAGTATGCAGTGCAGATTTGCAGTAAGACATCTTCAGTCATATCTAAGGTTTTTTAAAGACCATCATTTTTTGACCTATATTCATAGTTCGTGGAAAAAGATCTAACTCCCAAAATTACGCAAACAAGCATTGTTCATGTTCTTTTTATCTAGGTATCATTTAGGGGGTCAGGAGGGGTCAACTGGAACTCCTAACTTTGAGAAAACAATGTATTTTTATGCATGTGGGTGCGGTTTTTTTTAGATGAAATATGCATTGAGTTTTTTCTACTGTAGAAAGGTAAAGGGTAGTAACTAAAAATATCATTTTTTTTTTGTCGTCTGTTATACTTCAGCTTTATTTTACAAGCTTGTCTATTTGGTTTCAAATGAAAATAAAGCACGAAAAAAAATCGTATAAGTCCTACATTTAGCTATTGTTAGTACGGAATCTAAAAAGCGCTGCTTTAAATATCTCGAAAATCCATCTCTTCATACCCACTTTCATCTGTTGTACTTCACCTTTAAACTGCAGCATACACTTTGATCCCCCTAAAATTTTAAATGATGAGCTTGCTTTGGTAGTACCTACCTATACATGGGTACATTTCCCAAGTAGCATCAACTCATCGGATTTTGCTCGGCCGATCATCGAACTCCTCGTAAACTGATCCCGTAACTATCGATGACATAGTTCCGATCAGTATCTGATCACGGTTTTCGATGAGCTACTTTTCATCGGAAAGCGATATAGTTCCGATCAACTTTCCCGATGAAAATAAGCCGAACTATATTCCATCGGAAAACTATATTCTTCCGATCAAGTTTCCAGATGAAATTCATCGGCGCGGGACTGTTCTGCTCGTAAATTGCTCCAAATCTCATCGTATTTCAAGCAAAACTCATCGGATTTTGCTGCTCGGATTCTGTTTGGCCGATGAGACATATTGGATCATCGGCCGAGTAGCATTTCATCGGGTTTCAATGAATGGCGGATCATCGGCCGATGAGATGATGCTACTAGGGTTTTTATTTCACTTAGGAACACTTATGACATATTCTGTTCTGCTCGTAAATTGCTCCAAATCTCATCGTATATCGAGCAAAACTCATCGGATTTTGCTGCTCGGATTCTGTTTGGCCAATGAGACATATTGGATCATCGACCGAGTTGAATTTCATCGGGTTTCGATTAATGGTCGATCATGGGCCGATGAGATGATGCTGCTAGGGTTGTTTAGTTCACTTAGGAACACTTATGGCGTATCGACCCTTGGAGAAGAAGTAACGAATCACTACGCATATTTTTTTGAATATTAAAACTTCAATAAAGCAAAATCATACAGAATTTCACGTATAATTTTCTTAAACACTCTAGTAATGTAAGTTTTATTTTATAAATTATTATTTATATTCACATCACTAGTTAGCATTACTTAAACCACCCACCCCTGCTCCCTAAATAGAAAACAATTAACTCAAATTTCAAATTAATTCTTAACCAACTTAAAATTTTTCCACTTCACAAAATAAAGAAAGAAGCCTGATTGATTTATGCATTTATTTATATTTTTTTTTATCGTGTATGGAATTTCTGCAATAAATGAGGTTTTAAATCTACTCTTACCGGTTTTTTATAAGAATAAGTAGAGAATAAAACAAGATGTCTGCCAATTTCTTAAATGATATTATATATACTTATTGTAAAATGTTACAGAAATTTTATCTTCTTGAATAAATTACGTATGCTAACACAAACCCAACGTTTACAGGAAAACCAGAATTCTTGAATATATGTCAGATAATGTGTCTACTATTTTTTCAGATAGTTATAAAATGCCAAGGAAAAATTCACATTGAGCAAGCTGAAGAATTCGGCAAAATGTAAATACCTTCAGGAAAAGAGTAGAACCTTTTCACAGAGAATTTCAACAGACAGGTCGACAACCAACTGAAATTATGTGCGGTGACATTTCACAGAGAGCTTTTCTTGTAATTTACTTCGAGGACGAGCAGTACTAACTCAAATAGTTACATAACTTTATAATAGCAAGTAAAGTGCAGAATATTTTTAGTGAAGTTTAAATCATGCATTTAATCTCCCAGCATAAAAAAAAAGAACTGCTGAAAATATACTTAAAATCTGCATTAAAATGTAAGCATGTTTGGAATATGCCTCAAAAAACCTGCAAAATATTTACAGAGAACTAAAAAGAAAAAAAAATGTTACAATTTCTGCAGATTATATTGAAAACAAAATGCAGATTTTTCTGTTTTCTAAAAGTCTGTACAAATCTTTACAAAAAACTTCAAAAAAAAAAAATTTTTTTTTTCATGTTTTTCTGAAGACAGGCCGATCATTTCAAGTTTTTCTGTTTGGGAGGGGGGGGGAGTGTGCAAACCTAATGCAAATTTCATAAACAACAAAAGCACGCCCACTTATATGTTAATGCATTGACTTGGCAAAGTAGGGGGGGGGTGCAATTGACCCCCTCCCTGGCCCCCCCCCCCCCCAAATGACCGGCCTGTCTGACGATTATTTTTATCTAGCTCCTGAAATATTTTATTACTTGTGATTGTAGACATTTTCTGGCTTATAAGTTAAACTTCGCTTAAACCCTTAAACTTGGGCAAAGGTAGAAACTCGATTATTTCTGTTTGACAATTCGATGAAACATCGTAAAAGTTCGTGAAACTGTAGTTCAATCCTACAAAAATTTGATTAAAGTTTCACTGCGAAGAGTTTAAATTAGGTCTTAACTTACACATCATAATCAATTCGTAGATTCTAGATAGAGATCTAGAAGTAGAACAATGACCACTTTTATTTTATCAAATAATATTAAAACGTGTTACCTGATCTTGAAATATAAATATATAACTCTTTTCGAAACATGTATACTCTTTTTTTCTTGATATTTTCTTAAAATGAAAAACTCAAACTTATTAGTACCAAATGTCAAAAAAAGCAGACTAATTGAAGAATGATGGTTTGATGGAAGGAGAGTTCAAAAATAAAACAACGAAAAAAAAAAAAAACACCCCAGGTTATTTCCTCGGAGTTTTCAGACGGTGGAAGAAAGCCGTTGATCTTGGAAACTTTTGCTGTTGACAAGGCTGAAATAGTATACATCTAATTTATTTCAACGAAATAAAAACCATTTTAAGTTTTTGTTTCTAGATTTTGACTATTTCAATACTAAGTTAGCTTATAACATTTCGTTTTAAAAGCCTTGGTTAAAAGAAGTCTAGTAGTTTTATTAAAAATCAATCCAATGGAAAATAACAGCCGTCCACTGCTTTTATTAAATTTGTGGAACTAAAAATATTGATTTCAAAATACAGAATGCCTTCCATGTCTTTTGTAGTTGGTATTACAATAAGTTTAATATAGATGTTGAAGTGGTTTGCTCTTAAATTTGTTTGTAGAAGATTTAGTCAATCCAGTTGAATGGAAAACGCAAACATTACTTCCATTTCTAGCTAATGTTAAATTCAAAATGAAATGCATCTCATATTTTCTAAGATAGTAAAATTAGCTCTATTGAGGTTTGTACGTAAAGAGACTAAATGAAAAAAATGCTCAGAACAATATTATATTTATTTCGAAGCTGCTGTGCATATAATAAAAAAAAGACTGTTTAGTGATGAATGGAGAAAAAAATAAAATTATATAACACCGATTATTAATTGACTTTTAAAATTAGATACTAATTTTTGATTTTTCAACGTTGTCTTTTTCTGCAGTTACCCATTTCATAGTGTTAGGCAAACATGTTCTCTATTAAAATAACATTGATACTTACTATATACAGAGGTAGATATTTTCTGTTACATTTTTTTTCGCCAAATCTTAAACGTACTCCATTTTTACATACGTACTTAATTAATTCGAAAATCCTCTTGAATTCATTAAAATGATTGATTTAAATATTACTAGAATACTTATTTATTATTAAAAATATTTTCCGTAAAGACATCAAATATTTCAGGATAGTTTCAGATGAGAATTAATTTGCAGTTTCGGTTAAACATGTATTAGAAGACCTATAAATGGTTAATAATACTATTAAAAATTTGGAAAGAAATAGCGGATAAGAATGAATGCAAAATAATCAAAACCCTTCTACTAATACCGTGGAGTTCAGAAAAGGAAAGCAGTCGGAGGGGAAAAAATGTTAATATTTATTACGTTTTTAAAATAATATTTAGATATGAACGTTATATTATTTGTTTCGGAAACTGTATTAAAATAATTGATTTAACATTGCACAAACTCAATAATTGATTTTTGTTTTACCAAACTTTAATAAGTTTTTAAAGTATCAAGAATCTAGCTATTTTCTTTCATCACTAAATGTTACTTTTGGAGTAGTTAACATTAACTCAAATCAGGCCCGTCATTTAGGGGGGGGGCAGGGAGGGTCAATTGCCCCCTGACTTTGAGAAATTAATGTATTTACCTATAAGTGGGCGTGGCTTTTGATGTTTTCCGGTGAAATTGCATTGTGTTTGAACCCTTTGTCCCCCCCCTGTAAAAACTTGTAATGACGTCCCTGACTCAACTTACATTTTATAAAAGACTAAGCAAAATAGAATAAAATACGGCGTTCGGAAGCAATGTATAGTACCCAAATGTGCCTTAAAAAGCTACCAAAAATGTGTCTGATAGAGAGCAAGGAATACATTAAGTTGCATCCGATAAGAATGAAAAAAATATTGCAGTTTAATTGAACCGAAGCAACTCCTTTGAAATATCAATTTTACATCACGCCTGGCTCGTTGGAATACCACAAAAGATTTCAGTAGAAAATTAAAGGAATGAGAAATGCCTTTCAAGAAGGAAATTGAATTTGTTTTGCTTAAATGCATCCAATTTTACGTCTCTTTCACAAAATATAATTCCTTTTTATTTATCTTGATTCTTCCAATTTCTTTTCGCCATGTCAGCGAAGTCGAGACATTATTTTCTCTTTTCACAAACTTAAGTCTTTTTTATTGAACGACAAATCTAGGTTCCCACTTTTTTGTGTTTATGTATACTTATTAAATTGTACTTTTATTTTTTTTCTATCCTTTACCATTTTTTCCCTTTGATTTCAAAACGTATTTCTTGTTATAAATGAGAACTGAATTTTTTTTTCTTTTTTGGGAAAGCATGAATGGTAGCCTGCTATGTAACAATTTTGGCTGTAAAAATATGACATTGCATTATATTTACCATTTATGTTTTGTTTGGAATATGTTGTTTTTACCATAAATTACAGCTAATTTTATAGTAATAAACTATAAAATTGTTAATTTTACAGTAATAAACTGTAAAATTGCTAATTTTACAGTAGTAGATTGTAAACTTGACTGTAAACAAGACTGTAAAAAATAAATATCGCACTTATTTTTTTAAAAAGTTTACAAAAATGTGTAGTCAGTAAGACAACTCTCATCACTTTGCTAAAATTTAAAGAGAGTATTCATTTATAAGATTTACAACATGCACCCTTTGCTATAGTCTTACTTTAGTCTTCTTTGTTGATTTATACGGTATATATAAAAAACGGTGAAGATATTTAGTAAATGAACAAGTCAAACTATTAGCCAAACACAAGATTTTGCATCTTTTTCTCCTTATTAAATTATATGGCTTAAAATTACTTTGAAAACACATTTGAAAATATTTTTGGGACTTTTGTTTAAATAAAAATATTAGTCCTTTATTTTATGGGATGAGTTTATTTACTGGTCTAACTGCCCCCAATTTTATTGAATCTTCATCAATTACCGCAGTATTGATTCAATAAAATTGGGTGCAGTTGGACCAGTAAATAAACTCATCCCATAAAATAAAGGGCTAATATTTTTATTTAAACAAATGTTCACAAAAATATTTTTAAATGTGTTTTCAAAGTAATTTTATTCCATATAATTTAAGAAGGAAAAAAGCTGCAAAATCTTGTGTTTGGCTAATAGTTTGACTTTTTTAAAATATGTGTGCGATATTTCATTTTTGCGCATTATAACCAAACGAGACATTTTAGTTTGAGCCGAAAAATAATTAAATGAAAAACAAGAGCTTGCATATACATCCTTTTGAGAGTGTAAGTCTGTACTTCAAGTTTTCACATCGAACAATACATAACAACATGACCAATTTTTCCGTAGTTTATTAATTTACACATGTACTTTAGGGTTAGATAAAGCATTAGAAATGGCCATTTTAGGGAAATACATTTCGTATATTTTCAGTCCCTTGACTAAGTGAAGATAAAACAATCAGCCTTACTACACACACTGAATGTATTTATGGATGGTGTCAATTTTGGTCTTCATTTCTTTTGAAAGGGGATACATTTTTCTTGCAAAACGGCTAGTGCAGAGTGGACGCGTAGGTCATCAATCTATAAAAAAAAATGCATATTTTTTGCTTTATGATTCATTTGGTTTGGTACAATGTTCTCTTCTACACTGCGAAAAATAAACTGTTATTTTTACAGTATAATACTGGCAGCAGATATTCCAATTTAAAACCGTAAAATGCACAGTAATAAACTGAAACTAGTTATTTTAGTTTATCGCTGTAAAACTATCAGTTTTACAGTTTATTACTGTAAAATCAGCAACTTTACCATAAAATTAGCTTAATTTTCTGTAAAAACAACATAATACTGGCAGCAGAAGTTCCAGTTCAAAACTGTAAGAGCACAATAATAAACTGTGAAACTAGCAATTTTACAGTTTATTACCGTAAACTAGCAAGTTTAAAGTATACTACTGTAAAATTTGCAATTTTAGTTTATTACTGTAAAATTAGCAATTTTACAGTTTATTACTATAAAATTAGCTGTAATTTATGATAAAAACAATATACATTTTTACAGTGTAAACGCCAATCTTCGTTTTGACGTTAACTATTTTACATGTTTTATTCTTGTTTTTGTAGTAAAAACGTTAAAATAAATTTAATACTATAATAAATGTAAAAAGCGAAACTAATTACATTACAGTTATTACAAAATTACCATAATAACTATAATATATAAATCAAATTAGTTATTTTGTATTAGATCTTGTTTTGGCAGCTGTAAATAAATGATAAGAAATATCTTCAAATAAAATCGCAGTTTTTCCTTTACTCTTAATATTACAAGTTCCTCTTACGTAGGTTGCTACTTAAGTTTCTGGCCTTGGCAACATCAAGAGTTGCTAGGCGACCGCAGACGATTCCAAATAAAAATTTGAACTTTTTTACCATAAATTCCATAGAACAATTTTCCATTTTTATCGCAATGTGTTTTTTTGTAGTTAATTAAAAATTTCATCTCGGACAGAAAATGCAGCTGAATCGTGAAGATTTTCGGGCGATAATTTTTCATAGCTATCGACGTGGATTATCAAGACAAGAATGCACGGATGAACTTAATTATTTATACAGCAGTAATGCACCATCTTATAGCTCTGTAAAAAACTGGTACAACGAATTTAATCGTGGTCGGCGTTCACTCCAGGATGAATCCCGTGAAGGTCGTCCAAAATCAGCTGTTGTGTCGGAAAATGTCGATGCTGTTCGTGAACTGATTAAGCAAGATCGTCATGTGACCTATCGTGAGATTGAGGCCTTTCTGGGCATCAGTATGACGAGTGTCAATAGGATTTTACATGAACATTTGGGTGTAAAAAAATTTGTTCCCGTTTTATCCCGCATAATTTGACAAACGCTCAAAAGCAGGATCGTGTCGATTGGTGCAAGGCTATGCTGAAAAAATTCGTTCGTGGAACATCACAAGCAGTGTATAACATCTGCACAGGTGACGAAACTTGGATCTATGCATATGAGCCCGAAACAAAGCAGCAATCGACTGTTTGGGTCTTCCGAGACGAACCAAATCCAACCAAAGTTGTTCGTGGAAGGAGCACATCAAAGCAAATGGTTGCTTGTTTCTTCGGAATTACCGGTCATATTACAACAGTGGTGTTGGAAAATGGCAAAACAGTCAATTCTGAATGGTACACTACCTTTTGTTTGCCAAAAGTCATCGGAAAAATCCGTAAAAAGCACAGGACACGGGAATCCTCCTGCATCACGATAATGCGAGCTCACATGGGTCGGCTTAAACAAAAGAGTTTTTGACCGGCCAACACATCGAATTGATGGGACATCCGCCATACAGCCCTTATTTGGCACCTAATGCCTTTTCTGTTTCCGTACATCAAAAATAAATTAAGAGGTCAACGGTTTTCGACCCCCCAAGAAGCGGCAAATACCTTCAATATGCACATTTTGGAGTTACCTCAAATGGAGTGGAAAAAATGCTTTGAAAACTGGTTCATACGCATGCAAAAGTGCATAGATCAACATGAAGAATATTTTAAAAAACAATAAAACCAATTTTAAGCATAACTAGTTGTGTTTTCATTGTTAGGCCAGAAACTTAAGTAGCAACCTACGTATTATGCATGCAATTAAGTCCTAACTGAACTTTTGAATTCAAATTTCACATTAAAAAAGACGTTTCAAAAGTTTTAAACCGTGTTTAAAAAAACAACTGTAATTTTGGTCATACGGATTTTAAAAGATTTGTCTAGTTTTGCATAAAAAATGAAAATAAAATTTGTTTTTCATATATTGGAACAGATATAGAATGTAAGAAAAGTCTTTTCTTTAAAATTATTTGAAATAAATAGTTGAGAAAAGCACACGGTAATATGCTACACTGCAAAAAATGAACTGTTGTTTTTACAGTATAATAATGACAGCCGAGGTTCGAATTTAAAACTGTAAAATGCGTAGTAATAAACTGTAAAACTAGCAATTTTGCAGTTTCTTACGTTAAAGTTAGAAATACTACAGCTTATTGCCGTAAAATTTAGCTGTGTACTGTAAAAACAACAGTCTAATACTGGCAGCAAATGTTTCCGTTTAAAACTAAAATGCTTCATAATAAATTGTAAAATTAACAATTTACAGTTTAGTACTGAAAAATTGGAAATTTTACAATTTATTGCTGTAATATTAAACATTTTACAGTTTATTACTGTAAAATTACAGTTATTACAGTTTATTACTGTAAAATGCACAGTAATAAACTGCAAAACTAACAACTTTACAGTTTATTACAGTTTATTACTGTTTTATTACAGTTTATTACGTTAGCAATTCTACAGTTTATTACCGTAAAATTTAGCTGTATTATACTGTAAAAACAAGAGTATTATACTGGCAGCCGTGGTTCCAGTTTTAAAATGTAAAATTTACGGTAATAAACAGGTAATAAAATTTTACAGTTTAGTGCTGTAAAATTCATTATTCTATAGTTTATTACTGTAAAATTAGAAATTTTTACAGTTTATTACTATAGATTAGCTGTATTATACTACAAAAACAACGCCCATTTTTTTACAGTGAACAGATAAAGAATATAAGGAAAGTCTTTTCTTTAAAATTTTTTTGCGATAAATAGTTAATAAAAAGTACACGGTCATATTGCTAGAAGAGTATTGAGCATGCGCGCAATTCTCCGCCCCAGTGATTCCTCTGGTATAAAATGGAAGCGAGTCCCGAGCAGGCGCTGCATTCTCGCGAAAAGTTCATCGTTAGCGGAATAATTCATCTCGCAGCAACCCGGAGAGGAAGATCATCAGTTTCGAAGCCGTTCGCCGTTCTTTTAAGTATTTTACGGATAGTTATTTTTGTCGTTAAATTGCTTTTCTTACAGTGAAAAAATGAATATATTTTGATGTAAATTTGATATGATTTTAGAAATGTGAATACTGAATTTTATTTAAAATATATTCAAAAGAAGCTTGTACATACCCTATTCCTTATGAACATTTTTATACACATCATCGTTTGAAAGAAACATCAAATTGGAAAAATATTTATGAAACCTGAAACTGTAAAAGCAATATTTAGAAATTTATCTCTGATCAATAGTGCATTAATGAATTTTTAAGAACCGGTTAAAGACATAACTGATGCGTTTTGAATACATCAACAACAATTTTTAGTGTGGTGTTTTCTATATTTGTCGATTGTAGAGACCTAAAATGTATTTAGCTCAAAGTATAAACTTTTTCAGTTTTGCATCTTATGTCTGCGGGACAAAAACTTATCTCCACGGTATTTCATTTCAAGTTAATTATCGCTATTTACAAGATGTTTGATTTCGACTTTAAGCGCAAAGCAGAAAATATTAAAGAAATGCAACATTGAAAAATAAAGAAACTGAAGGAAAAATATTACAGCTTTAATTAATCAGTGCCAACATAGGAAAATAGAAAAATCATGGACTTGGACGAAATTATTCACGATGTTGGTGAATATGGAAAGTATCAAAAACTCATGCTATGGTTTGTTCTTTTGCCATCTCATCTGCCATTCAACACCCACTACTACAGTCAGGTTTTTATGTCACTCACTCCTCATCATTGGTGTAAAGATTTTTCGTTCCTTCCGGACTTTAACTCTTCTTACAGGCCATTAACTATGTGGTCCAGAAGTAAGGAGAGCGTCTTAAGTCCAACAATTGCGGAGTGCTCTCTCTTGGGAAACGCGACCACAAGTGGTTTTAGCGGTCGATCGCATAATTTGAGTTTGAATTATGCGCCATGCAGGAACGGGTTCGAGTACGACAGGAGTGAATTGTACGACGAGGATTCTATTGTTACTATGGTAAGTAAAAACGAAATTATTTGTAGAATATATTTGAAGAAACATTCTAATCAAATATAACTTTTTATGGCGAAAGTGAGTTTTCTCCGCTAAGAGATTTTTTTCGGAGGGAGGCTTTTAAATTTTTTCCTAAAAAATAAAATTTGCTTTTAACAACTATAAGTTTAAATATTTTTTTAAAAATTTTCATTGTGTAAATGTTTTTGTTGTGTTCCTTTTTTTTATTTATTAATATATATATATATATATATATATATATATATATATATATATATATATATATATATATATATATATATATATATATATATATATATATATATATATATATATATATATATATATATATAAATATATATATATATATATATATATATATATATATATATATATATATATATATATATATATATATATATATATATATATATATATATATATATATATATATATAATGCCTTTTTTCTGAAAAACAGAGCAAAAGTGCTGTAAGAGTATAATTATTTCAATGCAATGCTTTAAAGACATATTAATTGAGATAAAATTAATCTTTCCTTCGGCTTGGTAATATTTGAAATGTATTGCGTTATTCGTTTATATTTAATGTGATTAGTTTCTGTTTTTTTTTTTTTTTTTTTTTTGTAAACTTAATTAGGTATGTTATAAATGGGGAAAGTTTATAAAGTTTGGTGCTGATTTTTATTGCTGTATTGACTGACAAAAAGAGAGCATTTTCAATATAATGTTTGTCTAATATGTTTTAATATGTTAATCACCATGTTGAAGTGTCGTAAAAATTGCAATATTAATTTTGTTCTCCTATGTATTTAACCTCGTAGTAAAAATAAATAAATAAATAATAAAAAAAACCCTGCTGAACAGATTTTAAAAATGTGCAGAAAATATAAAAATGTTTGGAACATGCTTCAAAAATCCTGCAAAATAATACATAAAATCAAAAGAAAACATTAAGTAGATTTTCTGTAGATTATATTGAAGTTTGCACTTTGCATTTTATCTGATGATTAACGGAGGTAATAAATACAGTTTTTAAGCTCAACTTGTGTCATACTCTTACGTAGCATCCACATGAAAAATATTTTTCTGGTATTAATTTTTTCCGTCAGGAATGATATTTTTTCCACTTTAAAACCGTGTAGGTTTAGTTATTAAACAATTACTAGAATTTAATGCTTTTTTCTTTAAAATTACGATTTTCCTTTTTTTTCCAATCTGCAGTGTTGCTTGTTTTAAATTTATGGGTTTTCCAGAAACGTAAATTACTCCTTGTAATTTTCTGATTTTTTGAAAGTAAATAACAAGAAATAAACATTTAAGAAGTCAACTTACTTATTTTGCATAATAGTAAAACTAAGGAACATAAGTGAACACCAGTATTTCGATTATGACATTCATATATTGAAATTTTGCTCTTGTTACAAATCATCCATCTGGAGTAGCCGTAAGCGACCTCGAGGTAATTGCCTTTCGGTTAAGCTGAAAATGCCTTTACAATGTTCGCCAAAATTAATTTGACATTGCTACTAGTCTCGCTCAGTAAAATTGAAAGTTGAAAGTTTCCGTTTACTTTTATTATCACTTTATTTTGTAGTAAGAACCTTTTCAAAATCATTTGTAACATATAAATTTGAATCTTCCAAAAATTTTTTTTTACGATTAAATACCTTATTTCAGGGAAAAGAGTTTGAAAAAAATTTTGATTGTTTCTTTTTTCAATCAACTAGGGGGCTCCACCCCCGACTCGCTTCGCTCACCAACCCCCGTTCGTCACCTGCGGTGACTTCCTCACTAGCTTCGGCGGCTCAATCACTTACCTGCTTCTGGTGGCTTGGAATCAAATCTACTACATGCCCCCGAATACGGCGTACCCTCTGAAAAAGAAAATCCCCTCCCCTCACCTTGATGCAAAATAATATTTTTCTCTAACTGAAATGCTCACATACCCTTTAAAGGCACACTAACCTTTCCTTTGCAATTTAAAATAATTCGGGAAATAAATAAAAGAGATCCCCCCCCCCCATCGTGATACAAAAAATGAAAAAAATATGTACATAATTAAAAAACAATGAAACATATCTAACCCAAACAAAAAATTCAGTTCCTTTCCCTCGCAGAAAAAGAAAATTAACTCAAACACGCAACGTAATTTATATGAAATTACGTAAAAAAATTAAATACCGTAAGTATAATGGCGACCTTATTTAAATGTTAAAAAAAATAAAGAAAATAAGCGATAAAAGCAATCGTGTATGCTTTGTTGAATTAAGACGAGCAGTAAACGAAACGAAGAGTCACCGGTTTTGTTAGTCGAACACAACCTTGTTGAAAGAGTTTTAGAGCCGTTCGGTTAAATGTAATCTAGTTCTGCTCGAGGTGAGCCTTGAAAAATGGCTACATTAGAATCACTTCTATCTCCTGTTATAATTAACGGAGAAAAATGACCTAAACATCTTCTTTTTAAGAAAAAAAAAATCTTTCCAACCATATGTAACATTAGCGGGTGAGGGGATTGTGTTGCCCCCTGATTTGGTGAAGTATGTAAAATTTATGCTTAAAAAAGTAATTGAAAAAAAAAACTAATTCGAAATTAAGAAAAATGACTCCGAAGTGAAAATCTACGGAGCTCGAACTGATTGTGTACCAAGTGTCAAGTCTGTACGTGCTACGGGGCCGCCTGGACGCAGGCCAGCCACAAACATCCTTTTACAATATCTTAGAGCGTACTTTTTTTTTAATCTATAGAGATAGCTTATAGTAAATGCAAGTTGATGGGTGGATATTAAGTCTCTCCCTGTTATTTTACATTGAATTTTTTTCTTATGATTTTCGGTACAGTTAAATTCAAGGATGGGCTTTTCCAAGAGTACTCATACTAGCGACTACTGATGAAATGGCAAAAAAAAATAGGAAAACAATCAGGAAATTTTATAAGGACTAAATAATGCCACCCTCAAATAATTACATGTATGAACCTGTTTATGGGAAAAATCATCCTCGTTTTTGAAGTAATCTTAACAAGGTCAATGAAAAAGTTTAAAAAAGCAAAAAAAAAAAAAAAAATCAAACACTTTTTTTTTGTATCCTTTGAAATTGTATGCATCATTATATATGTATTTGCTCATTGAACGGAATAAGTAGTATAAAATGCTTCACATACACACACAAAGGTCTTGTTTTTTTCCCGTGAAAATTTCAAATCAAAACAAGTGGTGTTTTACTGTAACAGAGAAAAATATGTGCATTTTCAGAAGGAATTCATTTTGTCAAACTACATAAAGAAATTATAAGAGAGGGAAGGCAAATTTATGATACATGAAATATTTGTCACGCCGAGTATATTTTTACCCCTAATAACGTTTCAGTTGATATTTCTTTTCAAACAAATCATTTCTATTTTTAGAAGAATAAAATCTCAGTTTTATATTTCAGTTCAGAAAAAAAAAAAAAAAAACACGATTATTTCTGGAGAAAATTTTGCAGCTTCGATTGAAGCTGCAGGCTGAGTTTTATTCGACACATTTTATTACGAAAAAGAACTTTGTTTACAAAAAAAGTTTGATTTTTATCATTGACAAAAGAATTCTAACCTAGTCAAACACTAATGGATATTTTTTTTTTTTTTTTTCGAAAATGCATTGCTGCTAGAAATGATGTGTACAGAACAAGCGATCGGTAATAGATTGAAAAATTTTAATGCATTCCTACTTTTTTTCTTCAGTAAAGATTAAGAAAATGTTAACAAAATTGGTTAAAAATACGTATATGATTGTATATGACAATAAGAATCATATGAGTCAAACGTCAACAGTCACTCAACGTCAACAGTTTTAAACAAGAATTTATTACTTAAGCTGTTTGAGTTTTGCATTTACGTAAACAATCCTATAATAATTTTATACTGATTGAAAATAACTATCACATTTATAATATTTTTCTAGTGTAGAAGGAAATAAATTAATGTGTATCTTATAGAACAGAATACCATTTCATTTTTCGGATATTTTAAACTATTTTTATTTTTGCAATTTCTAAATAATTTTTTTATGATAAGTATGGAATACATTTTCAGAATTGTAATATTATTTTTACTGACAAAAATTTTTAAAAAACATAGTAAATATATATTTATTTTATTTTTCATATCTTTGAGTGTCCAGCAATAAGTGCGAACCTTAGAGAAATTGGTGTATTGCCGTCACTTATATACCTTTATGACGATAACATCCAACAAATCGCAAAAGCAGTTATATAAGGATCCATGGAGTTATTTATTTCTGCTAAGTCGTAGACACGACCAATATTTATATATATATATATATATATATATATATATATATATATATATATATATATATATATATATATATATATATATATATATATATATATATATATATATATTGTTTTTTATATACCTCCATTCGTGTGTTAAGTGTTGAAGTACTATACTTTAACAGCAAAGTTGTATCTGTAATAGCGGATTATTAACAGTCACGAAAACAGTTTGAGTGAACCACTTTAATTTACTTTCCCTACACTGCACGATGTTTTGTTCTTTGAAAGAAATACATATGTTTTTTAATGTTACAAGAAAACATTGGAACAAATTTCAAAAAATTAGTTTTGAGGATAGATGGTTATATTTGCTTTGAAGATAGCTAAAACTTGCTTTTTATGTTTGGGTTGCTTTATGCATGGTCATAAAGAAAAACAGTTTGAGTGAATCACTTTTGTTTACTTCGAGAATAAAGCTGTGTGTGGCCAACGCCTCCTAAATACTAAATGCATAGCACATTTGCTTTGCTACTGACATCGTTGGTTCCACTTTAAGAGCCACCTTGCGGCAATCCGATAATGCCGTTGTTATTTTTTGATTGGTTAATTTTTAAATTTAAATTCAGAAATGAACCAATCGTTAACTTCTCAAAGAACTCTGGTAGATAGCAGTGCTTTGTGAACCAAGGGCATTTTGCAGCTATTGGCGATGGATCCAAACAATATTCGAATTAAATTTTTTGATTGGTTGGTTTTTAAAGTTAAATTTAGAAATAACCCAATCGTTAATTTATTGTTCTCGAAGAACTTCGGTAGATGACAGTGTATCGTGAATCAAGGACGAAATTTTGCTCTGTGCTCAAAACCAGAAAGTTGCAGGCATTTAGTATTTAGAAGGCGTTGGTGTGGCATACATTTAACCCTTATGCAAGTGTATGGATATGTAAAAACCATTTCATGAACATTAATTCCAATAATACGGAGTGACGTCCTAAATAGTACAACAAAATATATAATGGTAAACGGATATAATGGCTCGTGTAAGTAACGAATGAATTTCGAATTTTTACTAAGATCACTTGAAATCTTCCGGTTGGTAAGTAGTACATAATCTTCATCCTTTTATTAATTCCGTTAATCTCATCCATCTTTTTCACTCATTTTCCATTGAAAAATGTAAAAACTGTCGTATCCTAATTAAAATTTTACATAGGATTTCGTCTTTTAAACATGCCTCAAACCACATGATAAACATTGGTTGACTGGCTCAACACTGATTGGAAGCTGCATTTTCTGGAAAAACTCGTACAGTAATTGCTAGACAAAGGAATCGCCAGCCGATTGTGAAAAGTCATCAAAAAGATATTTGTGATCTACCTATAAAGTTTATAATATTTTTATTATATTATAATAATTATAATATTTCATGCATTTAATTTTGAAAACATTCAAATTTGATTTCGTCTTGTTTTCCTGTTGAAATATCAAGTCCCACAAAAAAAAAAAAAAAAATACAAAGCCTGTTTGACACATTTTTTTTACGTAAATCCATATGAATACGTGATTATCAGAGACAAAACATCCTCTAATTTACGAAACAGTTCAAGCGTGCAGAAAATATGCTTAGTTTTTTCTCTCTATGTATATATTGTTTTGTTTTGTTTCGTTTTTCTTTCACAGTATTCCTGAAAATTCTTTTGATTATTTCTTTAACTCTCAGCATCTTTATTTCTTTAACTCTCAGGAAGTTATAATTTGAAAACTATTAAATGGGGTGGATGTGAATCTAATTAATTATATCAGGCGTTTATAAACTATCGAAGAGGCATTTTTTTACTGTTAAAAAAGAGCTTGGATTACTTTCAATTAATTGCATCCTTTTCAGTGCATTCGGTAAAAGATTTCATGTTCTTATCATACTTTCAGTATTTTTTCATTTTAAACCACCGTTCTGTTAAATGCATTATGATTCTTGAAGCGAAAGAATTTACTTTGAATTTAATCACAGAAAGCAATTAACACAGTTTATACAGAGATTAAAAATACGGATTTTAATCTCAAAGAGGATCTTCAAAACATGTTTTCTTTAAGTCAAACAAATGTAAGCTATTTGCGTTGGATGGAAATGACATGCAAGCAAAGCATCAAATATTTAAGTTATGCGAAATAGTTTGTAATTTCTGACGTTTCTAAATAAAGTGTAAATGGCTTAAAAAGACTTAGTAAAGCGTAACAAAGACATCAGAAAAGTATTCCGCAGAGAGAATTTTTCGGTGAGATACTCGTATGTACTCTTTTAGTTTGCTTAAAAGAAATGGATGCTCCTTGAAGAGTTACATTTGTTTATTTTTAAGATATAAAGTAGCAAAAAATAGAGAAATGTTTTGGAAGAATACAGAAATAACATAATTGTTTCTACTTCAAGTTTCTAAACTTTTCATGCTTTCTTTTTTTTGGGGGGGGGGGGGGGCGATTTGAAAAGCTTAATCATGATGTGAGTTCTTTTTACAACTAGCAAAAATATATTTTAGCTTTTCACATTTTAAATTTTCGTACCGTTTTTAGCGGTAAAGATGGGACTTTTTAGCATCAGAACGTAACGCGACTTTAGGAATACGGTTTTTATGTTTCTATGTTTTTTTTTTTTTTTTTTTTTGTTTTCTTTCTAATGACAAGGCAGGTTACAATTATAAAAACATCAATTGTGGAACAACTGAACAAGTAATAAAAGTAACACTTGACCGAAATCATTGCCTCGGGCATTCTCTAGATCTCCAATACAGGTATGCATGTCAAAAACTGTGAACCAGTTAGCCGCATAAATACGTTGCCCAGGGTGCACCACGAGGAGGTAGGTCTACAACGCACCCCATGTTTACATGTTTATAGAGGAAAATTTCGTTACGGCTATTCCACGTAAAACTAAGATTTTCCCATTTTTCTATATTTCATTAGCTGTGTACTTCTCTGCGTTTGCTCCAAAAGCTTTTAAAAAATCATTTGAACTTGTGTAAATTCCCTTTCCGATCCCGAAATAATAAATAATTTGTATTGTTAGCTATAATGTGCCCATATACTTTTACGAAAGCTACATGCATATTTCAATTGAGTAACAAAAAAATCCTTTATAATAACAACTGTCCCTAAAATCTCCATCCTCTAAAGAAAAAAAGCACCATTTAGATTATTTCTCCGAACATTAGTATGATCTTAAGGTTGAAGGTTTAGTCTTAACTCGCCTTATATGGAATATCACAGTCATACTAAAATTGGTTAAATGTGCTAAAGCTTAAGTTTCTGCGTAGTTGACCCTTATCTGGGGAACCTCTATTTATATTCTGGGTGAGTTGACAGTGGAAGAACACTTCGTAAGTTTGATTCTCGGGAGCTTTCGGTGCCACATAATTTAGTTTTCAATATTAGCGCCATGTACATCCTTTTTGCTACTATTGTAGCAATGGGGAAAACCATATGACTAGTTAAATAATAAAATATAAGAATAAACATTCATTAAGCGTAAATAGTTTATTTTTGATAAATAATGCTGTTTTTCAAATAGTCAATGATTTTATAGGTACTCTTCTTTTAACCAATTTATAAAAAAAATCATTTTCACTTCATTTACCTACTGTGAACTTCTTTTTTATTTATTTTATTTTATTTATTTGTGTACATGGTCGTTTAAAAATGCATCACATGCATCAGCTTTATATTATATTGACCATTGTATCTTTTATGCATAAGTACATTAAAGGCATATGATTATAATCAAGTAATCAATATGAAGGACCATTTGTCCATAAAAGCACAACTAGATACAATATTTGCCAAATAATCTTGCGACTCCCTACTGATTCACTTTCACCAGAAACGCCGCCTCCTCAAATAATCCATTCCATCAGAAAAAAAAAAAAAAAAAAAACAATCCATACCTCTTTATCTTAAAAGCCACCACAAACACGGTTCACTCCTCACGTTTACCTTTACGATCTTAACCCAATACCATAAGGCCAGAATCAAATATGTATGCTTATTTTGGCGAGACAGCACTTAAGGCTCTCCTCCTATGTGGATTCTCCTTTGCCAAGACCATGCGGCCATTCATCGCGAAGTGTTTCTTGATCGCGGTGCAGGAAAGTTGCAAGGCTCCGAGTCCTCTTCCCGCTGATTAGCATAGCATTAAGGCAAACGTCACGGAGATAAATGGGCACGACTCTATGCACTCAGGAGTTCCGGGATTGCCGGATCCGGTGAAAAGGGGTCGTGCACACATGGACGGCCAAAGAGACGATCACCTGAAAGAGGGATGCATGGCTAATGAGATTTGGTCGCTGAGTGCTGCAGATTGCGGCTATTTATAGTGGGAATCAGAGAAAAAGTTTATTATGGCAATGGATTTAATTTATATCCACTATGCGACTCTGAGTGCACTTTAGGGTTGCTTAAACATGTGAAAAAGCATTAAAATTGAGCCTGCTTGTAGGAGTATCGGTTAAAATAATATCAAGTTTAGTGTATTATATTTTCACTGTACCAAATCAATGCAATGCACCGCCAATTCAGTCGTTCCATCCAAGGACTGCAGCTTTGTCCTTATTGTGGACTCATCAGTCTGGAATATAAATTAACTGAGCTAGGGGGGCAGATATTCTCTTACAGAACCTAAGAGTACCAAAAAAAAAAAAAAACTGGTAGCAATATGGAATTATCAATATAGTTTAATTGCAGTCTTCTGGGTGGAATAACTGAGTTGACGGTGTACTGTATGTATTCTTTGCCTCGTTCTTGGCTAAAGGGCGGTGAGTTACTGCTTAATAGATGTAATGTGCTTTGGCGAATGATAGACTGTCTCGCTTACTGGAATACTTCATCTTGGCGAAATGACGAATCACATAGTGGGATCGACTGTATAAACAAGATTAAGCATGTAACATAATTCAAACTTAAAAGACCTTTACGGGGGGGGGGGCATTAACGGATCATAACTTAATGAAGATTACATCTGGTTAATTAGAATAAAAGTAGAAAGCTTTATGAATCATTTAATAAAGTAATATCATTTTTCTATGATATGTTTCTCCCTGATTTATAATATTTATTGTATAGATCTTTGATTCGTGCGAGATTGTGATATCAGAATTTTAATGGATTTACGCTTTTTAAGACGTGCGATTTGACCATTTCTAGAAAATGTATGTGTTTGAGGCATATATGTACTCCCATATGAACTGGTAATTGTTTTTCGGGATATTGGCTCTAGGAATACCGCTCAAGCTTATTTTATTTTCTCCCGGTAATTTTTGAAAATTACAAGAAAAAAAAAGAGGAACATCCAACGGATTTTTTACAACCAGTCTCTAAACGTTTTTGCTATCCAGTTTAGTAAAGCTGAAATTTTTGTCAAAACTTGCCGGAAACTTTCATGCTCTAAACGCTGTGGCTCTAAACGCCACACACATTTGAAGATTTTTTTTTTATTAACTTTTTCTTACATATATTTACAAGTCACTTTTTAAGAATATTCTAATACTTAATTTGATTAAAAATGATTTTACTAACGCTTTTCAGATTATTTTTTTAACACTAGGTGTTTCCTCTTAGAGGGTAATTTCTTAATTTAACGTTACTAGAAAAGCTTTTTAAAACTAATCTTCTATTCAAAGGCCAAATACATAGCAAAAACAAAATCCCAGCTTTTAAAATGTATTTTTATTAATAGACATGATTTCTTTTCCCCAAATGTATAAAACAGAAAAGAGAAACAAGTAAAACAAAATAACTAAAGGAAAAGAAAAAAATCAAAAATTAACGCATAAAAAAATAATTGGTTAAGATTCAGACATATAATTTGTAATAATGAGTAAAGGTGACATTAACAAAACCGAGTTGCCAAAACATAACAACAAGTCTATTGTTGTTCAAACATAGAAGCAAAACTAAATAACGGTTATTGAAGGAAAATTACATCAGGAAACTAATTTTAAAGCATTGGAGAGCATGAGTTAAAAAACGGTAAACATAGGTTTTGTTCACTCACTAATGAGATTTCAAACAGCAGCGCTCTTACTGTTCATTATTATTTGTTTTCCATATATTTGCTTCCTACTTAAACTTTAAGTCAGATAAAAGCGTGTTATTAATAATAAAACCAACACTATAACATTAGTTTTATCTATGGGATATGGATAATTAAATATAGATAAGGTCCTTTTTTGTGACAAGTAATAAGTCATCATTTTGAGCAAAAGATTCTTAAAGTTGGAAATTTGCTCATTTACAAATTTAATGCAATAATCCGTGCAACATCTTCTTCTCTATGTTGATTAAAAAAAAAAAAAAAAAAAAACATATTTTTATGATGGAAGATTTTTCGGCTTGAATTTTCTACTTCTTCTGTCTGGGAAAAATAATTCTTTAGTCCACATGAAATTAAATGTAATTTGTACAAGAATCTGTAATTAAGTTAATGAGATCTTGTTTTCAACTTTTTTTGATAAAAGAAAGATCAAAGTGAAGATCTTTGGAGGTAAAATAAATTATTCGAAAGGAAATCAACGTAAGGTTCCATTGCGGAAACAAATTAACAAATGTAGTTCTTAGGTGAAAAGAAGATGTAGAAGATTTTTCACACAAATTCAGTGAATATAATCTATTCAACTCAATATAGTAAAGAATGATGCTCCTTTATTTTTACAGCATTAAATATTACGGAAGCTCACTTAGAATTCTAGCAAACAGTTAACTTTTTTGTCATTCTGAAACATTTACTTATTACTTGAGCTAATATTGACTTTTCCCAAACTAAGGTTTAGTGAGTTATTCTCTACTAAATGTTTTTTTAACGTGTTATAACGTTAACTACCTTTAACGTCATGCCAAATCATGCTTCAAGTTGTACTCATACTTCTTTTTTTTTTAACTACTATTGCTAAAGGCACGGGGTTTTACTACTCTTCGAAAATCTTTATAACCTGGAAATACTTTAGGAAGTGATACTTTTTAACTGCCCTAGGTATCCGCAATCTTTACTTCAGAAATTGTTGTGCTTGGCATACCGCTTAAGTCCTAAATTAAAGAAAACAAACCAATAAAAGACAAAGAAAAAAGACTAATTAGTATTTCTTTTCCGAAAAAGGAAAATGTGAATGTAAGGAGACTTATTTTCAGGTACCTTTCTTGTCGAAAATTTGAAATATTTTGACTTGTATTAACAACTATAAAAAGTTTGGTAAGTAAGAAGAGTATATAAACTTGCTTAATATAATTATTACGAATCGATATAGATATTTTTCAAAACAGCACCTAAGGGCCCTGCTCCACATTGGCGTAAAGCAGAAAAATAAAGCAGAAAGTAAAATGGATTACATAGTGTTGCTATGAAAAGTACTCGGATTTTCGGTTTCTGCCTTCGGTTTCGGTCGCGTTTTACGCTGATGTGGAGCCGGGCCCTAACAGTTTTTCAAAGTGTTACGACATCTAAAATAAATAAATAAATAAATAAATAAATGAAAATATGAATCAACTACAAAAAAATAAATAAAATATAATTTCAAATGTTCCAAAAGCAGTGTAAAACATTGGGCAAAGTGGTAAATCATAATGTACATTTACAAAAGAAAAAAATATTTGCAGATATCGTGAAAATAACTGATTATGTACTATGCCGCGGAAATGTAAATTAACAATTTACCCACTTTCGATACATAACACATTTAACACCACAAGTACTCTACGTTTCCATTATAACATATGCAAGTTCCATCGTTCTAGTTTCTCCTTATAATGACCATTCCAGTTAAAATCATCGTCACTGTCCACAAAAGGAAAGTTGTAGTGTACGATATGCTTTATGCTGACTCACATCGTTTGTGGGTTGCTGTTTTTTTTTTTTTTTTTGGTCTTTTTATCCTTATTCTCTCAGATATCTTACTCTTTGAAAAACCAAAGTCATCTTTTCGAGAGTATTATTTCATGTTATTTGGATCGACTATTTATCACAGAGTGCTCCAGCGAATAGGCTGGAGCTTTTGGTGTTTATTTCTCACCTTAAAGCTTTTATTGCGTTGAAAATAACTATTTCTGTAGAAAAAAAAGGTTCCCTTATTTTAACCCTTATTACTCCAAAAACAGATGCCACAGTCACATATGACCAGCGTTCCCAAAAGAGACATTCATGCCACAAAGCGGAAAAGATGAAACATTGAAATGAATTATATTTTATAGTTAGTCACTCAATGATTCAAACCAATTAAACAATTTCAAAAATGCATGAATAAATTTACTAATATTTAATGAGATTTAAATATTTTTTTGCTGTTTTTATTTTCGATAACGATCTGAATGTTTATAGTGAATCACTGCCTCAAACACTGCAGTTTTTTTTCGCCTGAACGTCAACGATGCAATCTAAGACGTGCTTCTAAAACAAGGGTTTGGATGTTCTCTATTCTCTTTACAGATATAACAGTTTAATTCTTATAATTCACTATTAGACCATGAAAAAATGAAAACGTTAAACATCTGTCAAAAGTGTGCAACTCAGAATGTGTGCTAATCCACACAATGCGTCAAGCTGCGTTCACAGTATTCCACACCTACTTAAAAAAATTAATATTACAATAAAGGGCGGATTTCTTAGCTTCACCAGTGGAATTGTCTAGGGTTGTAGTTAGTAATTATCTATATGTCTCATAGTCACTTAGGAAAAGACTGCTAATATGTACACTTGTAACTGTTTTTCCACCTTTTCTTTTATAGTTTCAGAAGTACAGTCATGTGTATAAATAGCGCATACAATATAATATGTAGGTATAATAGCACAGTCAGCTATTATACCTCTATACCTCTGTAGCCACGCTCATGTTATTCAGAAGTAGAAAATTTGCCGCTCATCAGTCCAGATTAGACGGCAACCGAGCTGAAGGCATAAATCATCAGATAGAAGCTAAGAGTGCCAAACAAATTATTAGCTGAAGTAAAATTAGCACATCAGCGAGAGAATGCATTAATGATACAATTAAGCACGTAAGTTGAAAGCAGCGCTTGGGCGTTCGGCACTATGTCATCGGCTCTACAGTCAAAGGCAAAAAAAGAAAATGCACTGCACCAGCAACATAGAGTAAAATGCAGTTTTCTTCTTATCAGGATTCCTCGGTCAGGATTAGACGGTAACCGAGCTAGAAGCAGAAATCATCTACTTATATAAACTATGAGTAAGAATCAGACTGGAAGCTATTTCTACCTTGCTCCTGGCTTAAGAGCTGTAATTTACCGCTTAGTGTCAATAGTACGTTTCAGTACAAACAGTACATTCAGCAATTTGCACTGTGTACGCTTTCTGATTAACGTGACCATAGGTACTATCCTTTTTAACAGAAGATGGCCAGTAATCATGTCTTCCAGTTATATATCCATTAAAACGGCATTTTTAGCCAAGTTTTCCCCATTAACACTTATTTTCTTTTAAAATAAAAGTTAGTCCATTATAATAAATTCTTGTAGTTCACTGTAAAAAAATCCTCATAAAACCTTAGGTTTAAGCTTTCTCCTCTTTAAGTGATTGCAAGAGCTTTGAATTGATTGCATTGAGTGAAACTATTACTTTTAATAAAGCCGTGTTTTACTTAACAGTATTAAATTGTTTCCATGGAATGGAATCCATTCCATTTGGACCATTCTTTTGTACTCACTTCGTGAAAATGTTATTCATTAACATTCCTTAACTTAGAACTTCCTGATTCGTAGTGCATTTCCTCTGTTACGCAAATTTTGTTGAACAAGCAAGTTTACTTGATTCGTATTGGAAGATTTTAACCAGATGTCTTATGGCTGTAATTATCTCTTTTACGTCATTGAACTTTCCTCAAGGGCAAGTTATCCTGAGAGAAACTGAACTAATCTTCTTTTTTTTTCTAAAAAAAAATCTTGTTCAAACTTTTCATTTTTTACGAAAACAAGGAAATTTGATTAGAAATTTGAGGTTTTGTCTTATTACATAAAGTCGTTTTGTAATTTAAACTTAACCCATTATCTATCAGTTATTAATGATTTAGGGCACAATGACAGCCTTCGTTTCCATCACAATGAAAATAATGCTGAACCATTGTACTCGCTCGAGAAATTTACTAATTTTTTTAAAACGCTTTCCGATATTTTTCTTGTAAATTTTCTCAATTTACTCTTTATTTAGTTGAAGCTCGTACGAGATGTGTACAATCAAACTTTTAGTTATTCGTCATCATTTTTTAATTTATATTCATTCTTTCCTTCTTTTCATTTTTATGAATAAAATTCATTTTTTAGTTATGTGATTCCACTTCGTTATTTTAAATTCTTAAATTTTCCAAATATATTTTTCCGAAATCAGATTTATATTTTTTATATTTATTTCCTCGATTCTTGGTTACGAGCTGAAACTAAGTTTCAATAATTGGTGTTATTCTATCTGCAGAAAGCTTTTCATTTCAGATAAAGTAAGTTAATTGTTGAATTTTAGTATTTTCTGTGAAATTTCTTCATTAACCATTTAATGTGCTCAATTATACCCAAGTTTTACTAAAACCGATGATATTAGGGTACTGCCACTTTCACTCAGTATTTTAAATAGTGCATTCTATTACTTGCTTTTTATTAATTGTTTGAGGATAGTTAATTAAAACAAAAGACATTATTAAATACGTCAGCTAGGTTTTTTATAATTTTTTTTTTAAAACTGAGAATAGATTATACTGTATAACAACCTCCTTTCGAGGAAGAAGGTATTGCAACATTTCACACACACACATAAGAGTATATATAAATCAAATATCATTTACACGTGGGAATAAGAGTGCATTAAATTAAAAGTACATTTTTGTCCGTTGATTTAATTAGTATTTACTACTTTAAAAGGAACATCAGTCTACACGTTTTCATAAACTTTTTTTTGCCAGAAATTAATTATAATCCTATTTTTGTGTATAAATTTATTTTACATACTCGAATTTTTTAGAATCTGTTTTTTTTTTTTTTCAAACAAAAAAAATTAAAAACAACAGTGTTTTAAAGCTAATGACCATGGAAAGTTACTCAAAAATTACTTAAAATCAAAGACTAAAAATTTCTGAAACAAACTTAAAAAGTAATCTGAAATTGTAACATAATTCCCCTCCCCCAGAATTAAGTAGCATAACAACGACTATTAATCTCAAGAGTGGTGATTATTAAAAGTATTTAGGTGCATAAACACTTTATGAACTTTCCCTTTAAAGTAATATGAAGAAGTCAGAAAGTTCTAAAGAAGTGTTTTAAAGTTACTACGAATAAATTGGTGAACTATCTCAATGATGTTAAACCCCCCGATAAGAATCTTACTCTGTTACTTTCCTATTTCAAATACGAGTAAGTACTTTTACGGAACGATGATTGGAAAACTATTTGCTTCTTAATCTTGACCCACTTGTTTCACGAAAGATAGCCAAGTATTAGGCAGAAATGCCATGAAAAGTGGTTTTGGTGATTGCATTTCATTTTAAAGGACTCAATCAAGGAATCCTAAAAATCCTTTTCTTTCTTTTAAAGCTTCTCTACATTAATTTAAGCTCGGGCGAATGCATATAAATTGGTTTATTTACCATACTTAAACTTAGCCTCAAATCATTTTATTCCTTTTATATCTTATTCATTTGCAGTCGAAAAAACGCTTTACCGATAAAAAATCAGAGGTTGTCGTTTTGAATATGTGTAATCGCTGAATGGTTTTCACATTTTTTCCATTTCGCAATGGCTTGCAACCATTTATTGTAGATACTTTTATACTTCTCCCCCATTTTAATTCTAAAATTTTACTTTGCAAAAATGTTTATTTTATTTAAAAAAATGTAATTGCTATCAAATCAGGGCTCTATAACTCTCATATTTCGTAAAATCTAGTAATAAGCATTAAAACATTTAGGGGAAGACCGTCTATATTGGACCCCCTAAGAACAGAAGGCCTGTGTCGCTCAATGTGAAGCAAAACAAAAATACAAAATAGGACATCGAGAGCTAAATTCAATCAGGAACCGCCCTAGGAGCTTATATTTTCTAAAAATATGGAAATTATTTTTTAAAAAATTATCTTACAAAAAGTTGCAAAAGTTCAATTTAGGAATATATGCGCCTATATTGAACCATGCGCTTCCTAAATTGGACCGTAAATGGAAATCATAGAATAATTTATATTTGAACTATACATCTTTTTTCCAGGATGTGCAATATAATTTCTTTTACTTCGGTCTCATTTAGGCAGTGTTGATACACTCGCCGATGGCTTTTCATGTATTTAATCATGTTTTGAACTTCATCTCTATGACAAATACTGCAATAACAACTGTTTCGTGCAGTTTCTTGCTTATTCTTGTGTGACTTTTTCTGTGCTGTGCTTCTTTCATACGGTGTTAGGATGATTGCTAAGATAACCTTCCTTTTTGTTCTTTCTATTTTTTAGGCAAATTGATATGTGAGCTTGGTCTTTACAAAATCGTAGTTGAAGTTTACGATCATGCTTTGATGAGAACTATCCGCTGATTATGCACAGCTTGTACTAATTTAAGTCGTAGTTAATTCTTGTACATGGTGTGCAACAGTACAACTTACACCGAACATGTAGCCTGCTCACTTTGAGTAGTTTTATCTGAACTACTTACCTCGAACTCTGCTCCAGCCAAGTCAATGCCGCTAAACACATGTCAATTAACAGGACAAACTCCTGGTGTTTAGAATCAACTCACTGCATTTGCCATAGCCTTGATTGAGGTTTACCCCATAAGAATTACCAAACAGTTCTATTCTTTATTGGGTAATGGATCTCATTGGATGCTCTCGCATCCATGTATCACACGCTCGATTAAAATATGTAGACAAAGGCTGAAAAAAGATAACATCTTGCATGGTGTGCTTAAAGAGAAATCATTATTGTATCGCTCTCGTTAACCAAGTTTATTACATCTATGCTCTTGGTTTAACGGTTTTGATGAAATATTGTATTAATTGTGTGAGCTATCGTTTGTGATCCAACCTTTTTTTGAACAAGCATATTGCTCAGCATGGGGTGCTTTTACGATAAGCACATACATGGAACGTATTATTTTGAAAATATGCATGGGGAGGGAGGGGGTGTAGCAATTATGTTGCACTCAATGCAGAAAATAGTAAGTGTGTTTCTAACACGTTCACCACACATTAGTGCTCCAAACTGGTGTTTACCTTTATACGTCAATATATTTCGGGGCATTTGGACTGTGAAAAGACCGGTTTCATCTACCATGAACATTTTAGTAGCATATTAATTGTTTCTTTTTAAAATCTTTTCGAAAAAATCGAAGAATTTCATTTTTTTTCCTCGGTAAACCAGCACAAATTTTATTTAAATTAATAGCTATGTTTAACAACCTGAAACTGCAACTTAATGGAAAAAGAGAAAAAAAAAACAATTTGCAGCTTCTAGCAAATGTGCTTGATAAAAAATGAATATCGTGAATAGGGGTTAAAGTATGCTTAAAATAACTCGATGGAAATAACTACGCTATTAAATCATATGAGTCAATTATTAAATGTTACAATTAATAAAAAGTCTTGCTTAAAATCATATCCTTAAATTGGACCACTGGTCCAATATAGGAAAATTTTTTCGGTCCAATAAAGGAAAACATGCCATTTTTTATTCTTCAGCTTATTTCTCTGTCAAAAATTATCGCAACCGCGCATGTAAATACATAGATGTGATCCTTATTAAACACAGATTGTCATGCTATAACAGCAGTTTACCTCAGTTTACAAGTTTTAGTACTATCTTACTAGGTACAAGTCCGCAAAATAAGATTTTACTCGTTTCCAACATAAATCATGCCGTAACTCACACTACGCAGTTCGAAGACTGATGAAACTTCATACACATTGATTTTATTCCTAAAACTTCATGTGTCTACCGTCAAAGTGTAGCATAGAGATCTGTACTAGATTTTAAGCCCGAAGTCCAATTTAAGCAGTGGTCCAATATAAGCGGTCTTCCCCTATTACAAAAAAAATAAAGTAATATAAAAGTAGCAGCATGCATTTTTATGATCACTTTATTTCTCATAGAGATCGTCAAACATCTTTGTTGCTCTATTAGAAAGTCTAGTACCAGTTTTTAACACTATTTTTTGCGTTGTTGCTAACTAAACATGTTTCTCCATTATAAAGTATATTTGAATCCATTTAATAAAAAATACTTGTTTTCTGAAAATCTTTACTTTTTTTAACCGCTTACTCGTCGCACTTTTTTTCCAAAAACTGATCAAAATTCATCAGGTTTTTATAATTTTGTTTTTTTTTTATGTTCATAATATTTTAAGCATATTAAAATAAAAAACACTGCATTTCCCTTTGAATTTAGTGGTTTTTTAAAGGTAGGAAACTTTTAATCAACTTACCCAATTTTACTTTAAAGTTTGCTTTCCTCGCGCATTCAAGACAGGCTGAAAAGCTTCAATGCAGGCATTGAGAAAGAAAAAGTAAATTTTGAGCGGAGAATTTTTTTATTTTCTGCAAGTAATGCGCATCTTTGGTGACAAACAATATTTCAAAATTGGAGATCTATAATAGGGGTATATTAGTTAAAATGTTAAGAATATTTCTGCGTGTGGTAAATTTTGAAACATGGTATGCATAGTCCTACATTGCAGTCTTTGCAGTAGCATCTTGTATCCTTTCGAACTCTTTTCCCATTTGCATTCGTCTTACTGTATCACACTTTACATGCTCTCGCAGGATTTGCTTTCTTGTCTGTAGGGGGAATTATTTCCAGAAAATGCCATTCAATCAATCGGCTTAGTGCCGCTTCAGGCCGAATCCAGTGACCAAATCCTTTCGAAACTCCAAATTTGTTTTTCTTCTACCTTCTTTAGTAGGTGTAGTAGTTGTAGAAATAAAAGTTATACGGGCACGACAAAAAGGAAAAGTTTTGAAGCTTTAAAAATATCAGAAACGCAGCCCGTATGAGACACGGGCACGACAAAATTTGACCAAATATTCTGCCCGTATGAGGAACTGGCGCAACGACTAAGCGGTTAATGTTGCTGAAAAAAATCATATCACTTGTAGTACGTCGCACTTCTTGAATTTCCTGAGAGTTTGCCTTCTAAACTTGATCAGCTGCAGTTCAGTATGTGTAAATAGAAATCCTTTTCCAAAGGAATGTTTGCTTTTATGCTTCCCTGCTTGCCATTCAAAGAACGGACATTGTGACTAATGGGACATATATTGATTTAATGAAAGATAAAGAAGCTTATCATATTACACCACGTACACCGTGAAAAAGTGAACTCGTCTTGTTGCGTTTAAAGCTTACATCCGTAAGGGGTCGTTTTTCAAACGAAGAGCAAACAGCTATAAAAAGTTAGTTTTGTGCACAATGGTGGTTAGTTTAAACAACGATTTCAAGTGGTGGAATATATTTAGTTTCCACATCAAATCTGGTAACGGTTATATATCGGTCATCGAATGCTCACTCTATTAATTCATAGTAATTTTGCAATGGATAAGGTATACAGCCTTTTCATAACTATTTGAAGTTGCTCTATTATAACTTATGAGTTATTCAAGTTGTGTTTCTAATGTTATTCATATTTATACCAGTTTTTCTGTTATGCAAAAGTATTCTGTAAGAGGAAGGATCTTTTTCAATATATATATATATATATATATATATATATATATATATATATATATATATATATATATATATATATATATATATATATATATATATATATATATATATATATATTAGGCAAAATCTTAAACCCCTTCAAATAAGTTTTTCCGAATAAAGAGAAAAGGGTAACAAACTAAATCTTTTTTAATCCACGCTCTGAAGGAGGATAAATAGAATAAATGCGTTAAGGGAGATAGTGGAACCGTTTCTTGGCATTATTAAATCTAAGAGCTTGCTTTCTTCGCTCTATTCCCACCGAAACCCGATTCCCTATATACCCGGAATTTTCCACAGATCCAATTTAACGCTTAAACACGACCAAAAAGTTCGTACACGAATCGAAAGAGGTGACATTTTGATTGATTGGTGTAGACGACAAAATGGCAAATGGGGAGAAGGGGAAAGGAACCCACCCCTTTTTTTTATTCTTTCAGAAGATTTTCCCCCTTTCTTTGTCTTGTTGCTTGCTTTCTGGAGATGGCGACTTGTGATGAGAACTGTGATTTAGGTCGAGTTTCTCTCTTAAAAAAAGGTCTAAAACTCCTCCCTATTCCCTACTCAAAAGAAAGCCTTTTACAAGATTTAATGCACCGTTTCTGCACTGAAAATGAGATGTTCTTTGAGACACAGAAGATTTTAGTACTTCTTATCATTCTTTTATTTTTTTAATGCCATTTCTTTTATCTAACAATGTCACACGATGATTTGAAGTAAATTAATTGCACTTTAGCGTTTTTTAGAAGCCCTGAACGTAATAGCTGATAATTAATATGTTCGGACATGTACTTAAGCTTATGATGAGATCGTAAAATTGCTGCATCACTATCAAAAGCGAAAGTGGTTTTAATTATTTGTAAATAATTTCTACTAGAGTCTTTTTAACTTTTATTTGTTAAATATCATTTCCTTTTATAACTGCATTGATTAAAATTGTTTACAAATTTCTGAACCAATTTTAAATACATTTTATTAAACTATAATGATTTGGTTTTGAATGAACGTTTGTGCTGTTTCGCCGTTGTTGTGTTTTCCATTTTTAGCAATGTGCTCTTTGAATAGATATGTAACAAAATGTGTAGAAGTTTCCCACACATTTATTTAGAAAATGTCAATGCTGAAATATTCATTAACCGTCATTTTTCCTATCAGAATTTCCACCAAGCTATCAGAATTATTATTGTTATTGTTAGTAGTAGAAATAAAAAAATTCTCTACATGAGTAAAATTTTGTAAGTTTAATGAATCTAAAGCGAGCTTTTGTTATGAACTAAAATGCTTATTCTGTTTTGTTATAGTTTGAAAATATCTTTCTTAAGTGTTATCGCTGTTTTTATGTATTAGTTTTAAATTCTGGATCACTATTATTTTATTCAATTCTAATGTACCTAGAAAAACTAGGATCTGATAAAACCACTGAAACCTATGAACAAGTGTACGGAATAAAAACAAACAATGTTAAGTAAAATGTTTCTTTACTGCAACTTGCTTTATTGGTTCATGCGATTTAAAAAAAATAATATATATTTGTCGTGTTAAAACATCCAAAATACTAAATACACAAAATATCTATTTTGAGTAAAACACACACGCATATGTCCTTTGTTAATAGAAATAAATACCTTCTCAAATTATACAGCACTAGGACTTAAAATATAAAAAAATGAGTTAATTGTTATTTAAATAACCTTATATATCTTAGGTATTAAATGAAGAAGAAAAAATAACTAAAGGACATCTAACTTTTATATTTTACTTTTAGCTTGGAAAAAAACCATTTCTATTAATTTTTAACAGTTTAAAAAACTTAAAATTAACGCTTATGGAGACATTTAAAGCAAATGTATCCCAAATTTAATGACACATTTACTTTTTTAAAAGCAAAGTCGAAAAAATATATTGATAAAAACAGCGTATAGAAAAGTTTTTGGATTTAGCACTTTCATGAGTATTTTCGGAGAAAATCAAAAATTTAGTAAAGTTAAAAGTACGGAGTAGCTTCAAACATTATTTTCTTAGAAACTAAATATAGTAAAACATATTTTTTGATCACACACTACACACACTGTACAAATTAGTAGTAGGTTCAAACGCAGTAGCTTCAAACATTATTTTCTTAAAAACTAAATATTATAGTAAAACATATTTCTTTAAACACACTACACACACTGTAGAAATTGTTTTTTTAAACAAAAATACAAATAATAATAATAAAAAAATAGTCAATACTGTGCTCTGAATTGTTTATTCTTGCAACATTTCTAACTTGTGATTAGCAAATTCATGATTCTTGCTCAGAAGAATCTAAACAAATTTTAATTAAAATCGTAAAAGTTCAAATCATACTTTTTTACTCAACCTTTTTCTTTCTTAAATTAAATTTTACATTTTAATCTAGAGCATATTTGTAAAAAAAACCTCCTAACAAACTAGAAAATAACTAGAAAATAAAAGCTCCCTTATATGTCTCTAAATTATTTCATAAATTTATGTTACTTTCCTAAAACTTTCTCTCTATAATGAACTAAAATGCTCTAGCTGCCTTACAAAGTTTTAATTTTCGAATGAAATTTGAATTGCTCAACAAGGATTATGCTTTTTGCTTTAGTCGAATTTAAATATTTTTTTGCAAAAAAATGTCCTTTGAAGTTTTTAAGAATGTTAACAATTGTGTTCCCAATCTCCAAAATGATTACATCATTAATCTTAAAAAAGAACTACAGTTAAGTTGAAAATGGTTCCAAAGAATTAATTGCATTTTTAATGCAGACTAAAAAGGCTTGGAACATGTTCTCTACGTTTCATATTATTAATAGACTTTGATATAAATATTTAACAACTGTTAGAATAAGTAAACAATTCTTTTTGAAAAGCTCAACATTATTAAGAGAAGACTTTTTGCTTCATTTTGATATTAATAAAGAAACACAGTGAATATTTCTGAGTTATAGTGTACATATTTATACATTTATGCTGTTTACTATAATCTCATTTTTAATATGTAATATGAGCATTTGAACATACGCTTGACTGATTTATGCCGGAAACTTTACTTAAAAGAGTACGTAATTCTTCCTTTGCTCAAAGTAAGTGAAGGGCTATATTATTACTAGCTGCGCCACCCGGCTTTGCCTAATTTACTTTCAAAATAAAATTTATATGCAGTTGCCCATGTTCTGCAACATAGATTTTAAAAAAACTTTAAGAACTTATGTAAAATGTCCCTTCGTAATAATTTGAACTGTTAATAAAAATCTCGCGGAAATGAAAATGCCCATTCGAATAAGGTACATTCTTAATCAAAGGTAAATACTTCCTTAAAAATCCCAATTCTAGTCAGACACCTCAGATCAGTATCTGCCATTGCCTAAGCTATATCTGCGATTCCTGCTAAGAAGAACATTGATCACCAATAAGTTGTGATGCATGTTTTTTCTATCTCTCCTGAATAAATACGATGAAATATAACTAAATTTGTTGTTATGATAACAGTAACAATCCCACAATTGCGCAATCCTAAAATAGTCGTTTGAATACACGTTAGAGTAAGAAAAACATCCCTTAAAACTCCTTAATACAATATCAAAATTAATCTTTAAAAATTATTTTTTAAGTGAGAACAACAAACTTTAAAAATCCTCAACACAATATGAAAGTCAGCCTCTAAAAAGATGAAATAAGAGGAAAGTGGGATTGCATGTTTTTAAAATATTAAGACGATTTTTAATAGAAATTGAGAAATTTTATTTAAGGACATTTTATCATTTATTCACGTGCTTAATAGACGTAAAAGTAAGTAGTTTTGGGGTCTACACCCTATTTTTTAATTAATGTTACTACCTATTTTTGCAGTAACTTTTAATATTTTTAACTTAACGTTCTCCTAGTACGAAAGACCTGCGTTAGAAATATTATGTTAGCTACTGATTTTACATTTCTCTTACTTTTTATAACCGTAATAGCTGTTAAAAAGTACGGATTTATATTTCACATTGGTTAGTATTAGTTTTCATTTTGTGACTTTTGCAAATAGCTAAACGAAGATAATCACGATAATTCAGTTACTACACATATTAAATTGGTCTACATCACTTATATTAATCTAATTAGTTTTACTTTAGCCGAAAAATCTTTAAAAAGGGGACGAGGCACTGTTTATCTAAGTGAGAAGGTGCTTAGTTAGATAGTCTTCCTTTATAAATAAAATGGTGCTAAAAGAAATACGAGATCGTCCAAATCTTGTTTCTACTAATATAATACAGATATTTTAAGTAGCATATTCTGCTTCGTAGCAGTAGTAGTTTACCTATAGCACAAATTACGTGCACACAAATTAACTACTCAGTTATAGATACCAGTTCGGGGTATATTGGAACACTTTTTTCAATGCAAAAAAGTGAGCTTTAGGTTTTTTTTCATCTTAAAGATCATTTCTTTGTATTTCAAAAAAGGTTCCTTGAAACTCAGAAATTGGTGTCTGTAATCGATTCTCTAATTTGGGCTTGATATAAGAGGTTTACCACCATCACGTTTTGTACAAAGATTATTCAATTTGGAATATTCTCCTATTTAAGATGGTTAAATACATACAATCAAACATTTTAATGCACATGCAAACAGTTCATCTGAGCGGTTTTGCATGCAGTAGTGACGTGCAGACTGAAAATATATTTTATAGTAACGTTAAACCCAGTATTTATCTATTTTTTACTGATATTTTTTAAAGTTAAGTCAAATCTAAATAGTGAATTAACAACACTTATATTAATCTTATTAGTTTTACTTTCTCTTTGAAAATCTGGGTGATGACCAATAAAACTGGAGGGGAAACTGAAAACTGGGAAAAATTACCAAATGAATGAAAACTGCTATATTTGAACCAAGCTTACAACACCAGAATTCATTTATTCAGGACATGTAATTGATTTTCTGAAGATGCGCATAACAATACAAACTAGCAAGAGTCGCAGAGGGGTAGTCCCTTATCAGAGTAACATGTCTGTGAATCAGTGAAGCAGTCTCCTCAGATACGGCGATGCATTGTTTGCGGCTTATTAAGGGTTGGTGCTGCTTGAAGGCTTTTGCTGATCCCTTATTTATTTGGTCATTTTATTCTGAACCGTGCTGTAATGTGGAACACAATAACATTCTCTGAAAAGGCTCCTTTTTCGGCAATGAACGATAATCCAGATACGTCTTAAAACTAAAATCAGTTCGGTCAAATTTTCGGGGAATAGCATTTAAAAGATTATAAATAGAAAAATACAGCTGTGCAAATATAACAATCGATTTTCAAATTTTGATACAAAATAGTGATCTTGGTAAGATCTCTGCAGTTATTTCGCACCCCAACTATGACAAGTTTCAATAATTTAAGTGTACCATTTCTGTTCATTAAATGGAAACTTAAATTGCATCAAATCGTAAAATGTAATGGATGAACAAACTTTAAGCACAAAAAGTTTGAAACGTATACCAAACTTGCCGTACACAAACATCGATTCTATAATCTCAACATCGTATAAAATAAATTATTAAAAAAAGTTTCTTCTTGTGTGAATGCTCAAAACTAAGCCGATTTAACTAAACATTTCACAATTTAATTCCTCTATCACCAGAAAAGCTTGGAGACCGGTTGGAAGATTAGTTTTCTTCAGATCCAGATTAAGACAAAAAATTCGTATAGTTTATCGAATATGGAAGCGAAACTTTACCTGCACATATTACTATTATAAAACATTTAAAAAAGCGGATGTTTCTGCTTTAGAGAACATTTTTTTTTCATTTCAATAACATAACTTCAACGGTAGTTATTTGCGTTTTTTACTCTAATTTTCAAGTCTTTTCTTGAGTCTAGTCACTATTTTATTGCGTTAAAATTGTCAATACTGACCGCAAAAATTGTTCCTCAGCTCTTTTTTGTATACCACTGGAAACGGTAAGTTTTTGTTCCTTAAAGATACGGTTTGAGTTCTAGTCATTTTTTTTTTTTTTTTTTTTTTTTTTTTTTTTTTTTTTTTTAATAACTCGAAAGAGTCATTGACCGCAGTAATGTACGAGCGTTGAAGTAATACTTCATACCTGAATAACAGCCTTTTAGACGTTTTTCTACATAAATAAAATTATAGTTAAAGTGAATAATTGCACATTCAAACACGAAAAAGAGTAATGTTTTCCTTTACGCCTATGGTTTGAAATTGCATAAAACTGTATGGAACGCAAAAGGAGATCAAAAATACAACACACTAGGGCCTTAGAGTGAGCAACAAGTAATTTCAAATAAATGAGTCCCCCTATTTAGTGCAAACCCATGCAGTGTTGATTTTCTCGGATGACTTTTTTTCTTAAAGCTCACACTTCGTTTGATTGAAAAAAGAGGTTCCTTATAACCCCAAAACACACACGCGTCTGTAGATATTTTCAAATATTTTCAAAGAAACGTAGATGCTATTTTACTTTTCAACCACAATTGTATTGTTCAATTCCTAAGTTCAACATTATTGAACAAATTACAGCGTTCAATATCGCCAATGGTGTACAAAATAAAGATTAGGATTGGTTAGGGTAAGTGAGCCCCCTTTTTAGAACAGTTAGTTTTTAAAGCCTTATACAACAGCTTTAAAGCAAAAAAAGTTTAAACTTGTTGACTTATTTTATCTGGGATATTATTTATAAACACAGGTTCAGCATTATTTCCTAAAAAAAATGCTGTAAATATTTTTAACTATCGTATTCTTTAAAAAATAACGTGGGTGACCCACTTACCCTCTAGGAAGGGGTAAGTGGGCCACCCCCCCCCTTTATTTATATTTAAAGTAAACATATCAAAAAAAAGGGGCTTGCATGTCCCACCTGATAAAGTATGTAACATTTTAGTAGGAAATACTTTTTTGTAAATGTATTCATTAACGAGCTATCTACTTACATTTAAATGTGTGTGACAGAAAATTATAAAGCGGAGTACAAAACAATTGTGTCTGTGAAATTCATTAAAAGCCGTTAGGCATATTTTTTGCTTTTACATATAAATGAGTCTTGAACAAGCATAACAGAGTCGATTAAGATCAATTTTGGTCAAAAGAGAAAACATATATAGGTTGAAAAAAAATGGAAACACTTAATGGCAGTGTCTATTTGAAGTTTGTTGAGGGAGAAACATTATCATTTCATCCTCAGTTATAATTCTAACATCACTTGCATCAAACCAATAAAAATTGTAGCTATTTCTATTCTTTCTATCAAATTTAGTAGCATTTTTTATTTGTATCATATTCATTACTTAGAGCTTCATAATTCTTTACATTTTTCTGTGATGCAAGTTTCCCAAATACATAGTTACCAGCTTTTGCAGTTTTTGTAGCTAAAGAATCAATTTTTTCTAGACTTGCATCATTATCTTTCATTTCATCTTAGAATTTGCTTCATCAGAGCTGCTTTTCATTTTGAAATCATCATTATTATGAGGGGGCCCACTTTCCCCGCAGTGAGGGGACCCACTTACCCTATTAGGAAAAAACTACGGGGTAAGTGGGACTCCTCCCTTTAAACACTTATTAATAATACTTTGCGTAAAAATTATTGCAATAAGCAAAAAGGTTAAATTATTGCAATGCGGACTCCATGTTAAACTCTGCTATAAAACTTAATGAACATAGAAAAAATAATAAAAACTAACCTTGAAACACTTCTTTGAAAAATGTTGCTTGAACTCGCAAAAAAAACTTTTTTGGGAATTTTTTTTTTGACATAAGTTATCTGATCTAAAATTTTTTTCCATGAAACCCAAATATCTACAAAACCAACCATTGTGATGAAATATAACATGATCAGTATAAAAAAGTATGAAAACCATATGCGTATTTCAGTTTTAAAGGGGGTGGCCCACTTACCCGAACCAACCCTATAAAATCTATACGACTTAACTTCGGTCTTGTTCACCCCCTTTCCTAGAAGGTTTTTAGAGTAAACGAAACCAAATATTGTTTCAATAGGTTAATAATAGTTGGTGTTTAGTTTATCGTTCCTCACAAAATTAAAGTAGAGGTTTTAAGTTTTAACCTTTTATGTCCCAAATTAATTTAGCATTAATTGTTCTATATTTTTTGTTTTTTTTTAGTTGAAAATACATCAAACAGCATGTATAATGAATAAAGAAATTTTGACAATCAGTAGGGTCTAAGGCCCCCTACGCCTTAGTGCCCCTTAGAAAAAATGTTTCCGAGCGTAGGTACCATCTGTCAACATCTCAGTAAAGTACAAGGAGTGGTACTTTCAAGTACCGGCATGATTCCAGTCATTTATGATTCATAGTACTTAATCAATATAAACAGTACTTATAAGTCCCGTTTGGGCATTAAGGGTTAAAACAATAGTTTTTAGAGAAAAGAGTTGATATAGGATTTATTTTCTCCAAATTACTCTATTATGCAAGTATTTCAACAGTTCAAAAAATTCTTTTCTCATTTCAAGAGTTCAAATATTGTTTTTATATTTGTACATTTGATAAAAATATAAAGTAGTTTTTAAAGAAAAGCTAAAATGAAAATTATTTAACTCATATTTTAAATAATTTAAAACACTTTACATTACACACTTACTCGCGTGAAAAATGAGCGACAAGAAAAAAAGAAAATGTAAAACTATCATCAAATATTTGTGTTAGGAATAATATTGATGCTGAAAGAAAAATCTTTTGAAACAGTTTATAACTTTTTTCTCAGCAAAAAAAATGCAGATGATTTTATGTTAATGCAGCGTGTTGCTAATTTAATTTCATTATTCATTCTGTCCACATTTAATTTCAGTAGTAGTAATTTCAAATGCAACTCAAAACTAGGAACATAGAACCATTCAAAGATAAAAATAAGTAACAGAAAATAATTTTCGTAATATTGATCAAAGAAAAACTACAGAGAAAAATAACTCCCAAAAATTTTTAGATCTAAATATAAAAAAAGCTTTACACTAGTTTAACTAATACATCTGCTATAATATAATTACCGCCTTCTGGGAACAAAGCGAAAGCAATAAAATATCCTTAACCAGCTATTTACGTAACAATACTTAACTAAGCGAAAAGCCGTGAAAAGTACAACTAGTAGTAACTCAAAAATAATTTTCCAGCGAAGTAGTTTATTTATTAAATATGAGCTTTTGTTGCATGTAATTACATACGACAAAAGGTCTCAGTTGTCTTATTTTCAAAGCGAATAATAAACTGCGAAGCAGTATACACTGAAGTGACAAAAGTCATGGGATAGCAATATGCAAATTTTCAGATGGCAGTAGCATCGCATAGAACAGGTATAAATGCGCAGTGCTTTTACAGAGCTTTCATTTCTGTTCAAGTTATTCATGTGAAGAAGTTTTAACGTGATGATGACCGCACGACGTGAATTAACAGACTTTGAACGCGGAATGTTAGTTGGAGCTAGACGCATGGGTCATGCCATTTCGGAAATCGTTAGAGAATTCAACATTCCCAGATCCACTGTGTCAAGAGTGTGCCGAGAGTATGAAATTTCAGGCATAACATCCCACCATGGACAGCGCAGTGGTCGACCGCCTGCACTTAAAGATCGAGACCGGCGACGTCTGCAAAGAGTCGTAAATTCTAACAGACAAGCAACACTGCGTCAAATCACCGTAGAAATCAATGTGGGACGTACAATGGACGTGTCTGCTAGAACTGTGCGGAGAAATTTAGATTTCTTGGGCTATTCCAGCAGAAGACCGACTCGAGTGCCTTTACTGACAGAACGACATCGCTTGCAGCGACTCTCGTGGGCACGTGAGCATATCGGTTGGTCCCTAGATGAATGGAAAACCGTGGCCTGGTCCGATGAGTCACGATTTCAGCTGGTAAGAGCCGATGGTAGGGTTCGAGTGTGGCGCAGACCCCACGAAGCCATGGACCCAAACTGTCAGCAAGGCACTGTTCAAGCTGGTGGTGGCTCCGTAATGGTGTGGGCTGTTTTTTCATGGCATGGACTTGGTCCTCTAGTGCGACTGGACCGAACATTGACTGGAAATGCTTATGTGCAGCTACTTGGAGATCACTTGCAGCCATTCATGGATTTCATGTACCCAAACAACGATGGGATTTTTATGGATGACAATGCGCCATGTCACCGGGCCACAACTGTTCGCAATTGGTTTGAAGAAAATTCTGGACAATTCCAACGAATGATTTGGCCACCTAGATCGCCCGACATGAATCCCATTGAGCATTTATGGGACACCATCGAGAGGTCTGTTCGTGCCCAAAATCCTGCCCCATCAACGCTTTCACAATTATGGACGTCTATCGAGACAGCATGGCTCAATATTCCTGCAGAAGACTTCCAACGACTTGTTGAGTCCATGCCACGTCGAGTTGTTGCACTTCGCCGGGCAAAAGGAGGGCCGACACGATATTAAGAGGTATCCCATGACTTTTGTCACTTCAGTGTATAAACAAAGCTACCACAAATTGTTAGAACGCTTGATTTCTGTAGTCAACGAATTAAATATTTAACTTTATATTCGCATAATTAAAGGAAAATATTACCATCACAGAATATTGTTGATTTCAAACACAAAATTAAAAATTAATAGTTGAACGCATTGCCCGTATTATAATTTGATCAATGAATAATTTTGCATTGTGCTCTCTATCGAAGAAGACGTAAACTTGCGTTTACGTCTTCTTCGATAAACATTTATAATTACTGTCTTTGAAATCTAAAGCATTTAATTCCAGTTAAAGTTAAAATATAAACTTTTGTTCTATGTTCTGCTCGCATAAGTATATTGCATGTTTTTTACAGTAGGGGAAGACCGCCTATATTGGACCCCCTAAGAACAGGAGGCCTGTGTTGCTCAATGTGAAGCAAAACAAAAATACAAAATAGGGCATCGAGAGCTAAATTTAATCAGGAACCACCCTAGGAGCTTATATTTCCTAAAAATATTGAAATTATTTTTTAAAAAATTATCTTACAAAAAGTTGCAAAAGTTCAATTTAGGAATATATGCGCCTATATTGAACCATGCGCTTCCTAAATTGGACCGTACCAGGAAATCATAGAATAATTTATATTTGAACTATACATCTTTTTTCCAGGATTTGCAATAGAATTTCTTTTGCTTCGGTCTCATTTAGGCAGTGTTGATACATTCACCGATGGCATTTCATGCATTTAATCATGTTTTGCGCTTTATCTCTATGACAAATATTTCAATAACAACTGTTTCGTGCAGTTTCTTGCTTATTCTTGTGTGACTTTTTCTGTGCTATGCTTCTCTCATACGGTGTTAGGATGATTGCTGAGATAGCCTTCCTTTTTGTTCTTTCTATTTTTTGGGTAAATTGATATGTGAGCCTTTGTAAAATCATAGTTGAAGTTGACGATCATGCTTTGATGAGAACTATACGCTGATTATGCACAGCTTGTACTAATTTAAGTCGTAGCTAGTTCTTGTACATGGTGTGCAACAGTATACAACTTGCACCGAACATGTAGCCTGCTAACTTTGAATAGTTTTATCTGGACTACTTACCTCGAACTCTGCTCCAGCCAAGTCAATGCCGCTAAACACATGTCAATTAACAGGACAAATTCCTGTTCTTTAGAATCAACTCACTGCATTTGCCATAGCCTTGATTGAGGTTTATCCATAAGAGTTACCAAACAATTCTTCTATTCGATATTGGGTAATGGATCTCATTGGATGTTCTCTCATCCATGTATCACACGCTCGATTAAAATATGTAGACAAAGGCTGAAAAAAGATAACATCTTGCATGGTGTGCTTAAAGAGAAAGCATTATTGTATCGCTCTCGTTAACCAAGTTTATTACATCTGTGCCCTTGGTTTAACGGTTTTGATGAAATATTGTATCAATTGTGTGAATTATCGTTTGTGATCCAACCTTTTTTTGAACAAGCATATTGCTCACCATGGGGTGTTTTTATGACAAGCACATGCATGGAACGTATTATTTTGAAAATATGCATGGGGAGGGAGGGGGGTGTAGCAATTATGTTGCACTCATGCAGCAAATAGCAAGTGTGTTTCTAACAAGTTCACCACACATTAGTGCTCCAAACTGGTGTTTACCTTTATACGTCAATATATTTAGGGCATTTGGACTGTGAAAAGACCGGTTTCATCTATATTGAACATTTTAGTAGCATATTAATTGTTTCTTTTTAAAATCTTTTCGAACAAATCGAAGAATTTAATTTTTTTTCCTCGGTAAACCAGCACAAATTTTATTTAAATTAATAGCTATGTTTAACAACCTGAAACTGCAACTTAATGGAAAAAGAGAAAAAAAAAATATTTCAAGAATTTGCAGCTTCTAGAAAATGTGCTTGATAAAAAAATGAATATCGTGAATAGGGGTTAAAGTATGCTTAAAATAACTTGATGGAAATAACTACGCTATTAAATCAGATGAGTCAATTATTTAATGTTACAATTAATCGAAAGTCTTGATTAAAATCATATCCTTAAATCGGAACACTCACTGGTCCAATATAGGAAAATTTTTTCGGTCCAATAAAGGAAAACATGCCATTTTTTATTCTTCAGCTTACTTCTCTGTCAAAAATTATCGCAATCGCGCATGTAAATACATAGATGTGATCCTTATTAAACAAAGATTGTCATGCTGTAACAGCAGTTTACCTTAGTTTACAAGTTTTAGTACTATCTTACTAGGTACAAGTCCGCAAAATAAGATTTTACACGTTTCCAACATAAATCATGCCGTAACTCACGCTATGCAGTTCGAAGACTGGTGAAACTTCATACACATTGATTTTATTCCTAAAACTTCATGTATCTACCGTCAAAGTGTAGTATAGAGCTCTGTACTAGATTTTAAGCCCGAAGTCCAATTTAAGCAGTGGTCCAATATAAGCGGTCTTCCCCTACATTATAGTGTTTTTTAATGTTGTAGAAGAAATCTGTTTTACACAGGGTTACTACCCTGTGAAAAATGAAAGTTGTTTTTACAGTATAATACAGCTAATTTTAGAATAATAAACTGTAAAAATTGCTATTTTTACAGCAATAAACTGTAAAATTGCTAATTTTACCGTACTAAAATATAATCGCTAATTTTAGTTTATTACCGTGCATTTCAGTTTTAAACTGGAAGCTCTGCTGCCAATAATTATACTGCTATTTTAACCGTATAAGAAAGCAAAATTTTACGGCAATAAACTGTAAAATTAGTAACTTTGCAGTAAGAAACTGCAAAATTGCTAGTTTTACAATTTATTACTGTGCATTTTGCCGTTTTAATTTGGAACCTCGGCTGCCAATATTATACTGTAAAAACAAGTTATGTTTTCTTTCTTTAATTTGTTTTGCAGTGTAGGAGCAATTCATTCGTTTTCGATACGCCAAAAATTTAATAAAATCGTTTTGAATCCAAACCAGTTGAATCCATCGCTCAAAAACCATAGTTCAGAAGGAGGAACTATGGATCTACACGGGTTTTGCCTTAAAACTCTTTTTTTTTTTTGTGTGTAACATAGTCACTTGTCAATAAGTTTTTTTCCGTGCAAATTCACGCACCGAATTTACGCATTTTTGAATGTCGTTTTGCCAATGAGTGTGGTTGGCATGTGTGAATCATGCTTTTTTTTTTTATAAATGGCCATTTTGCTAACATTTTTATGCAACATATGTTGAGTTATACACACATTACACTGATTGGTATTGTTAGGCAGACAAGAATTGGAATGAGTTGGGAGAGATGGGAACGGGTGAGCAATAGAACAACTGCATTTATGCCGTAATAAAACGAGTAAAATCTTTTCTAGCTTCTCCAGTAGGTTCATCAACTTAAGATTCTTACTTTTTTCTTATATTAGAGTGCTACAGGATATTCCATCTAGGCCCTGTTCTATTTCCTCTCGCTTTCCCTCTGTATACTTCTAAAAGAATATAATACTTTCAGAATAACAGTTTAATTTAAATTTCAAAACTAACTTAAAAGAAAAAAATAAGCAATTTCAATGTAAAAAAAATGTATGTTGAGAGAGAAAGTTTCCGCAGTAGAATTCATTTGCGCAGTAGTATGCGGTTTTTGCATACACGTGTAATATGAATAACATTGTTTTATAGTATTGCTGCGTTTTGGCAGCTATCTTTGAATATCTGGTTTTGGCTTTTCATAATATTTGTTACATACATTTTTCTAAATAGAAGACAGCACAAAAACTTGCTTTGAAAAAAAAAGTTATGTTTTAAAAGCAAACCTAATACGAAAGTATAAATTAATACTCAACAAAACCTACTACGAAAGTATACATTTTTTTCCTACGGTAATTTTGCTTAAAATTAACGTAAGTAATTTTTGTTTATTATTTCAGTACGCTATTTAAATCGTTTTAAAAAATTAAATTATCCTCGAAAACAATTAATTTTATTTCAAGAAAACTGATAATGCTGAAATATTTAAGTATAAATTAATACTGAAAGTAATTATGTTATCAGCCAATGATTTCCAATTAAATAATCAGAAACTAGCTGTATTTTGTGAGACGTAATGCAACATTCACTTGAAATGTTTTTATTTATCTCATAATTAACTTTCAATTAATCCATCGTCTTGAGTTTGTTTTAAACAGAAGTCATGTTTCGTAATCTGTAAGCGATTACACAAAAACTGAAGTATTTAAGCTTGAGTTTAATTTAAACTTCCTTCGCAGATGCGAAGTTTCAACATAATTACGCTTTACGAAGCGTTTCTTCAAGCGTGTATTAATTAAAACTTTAAGAGCAACTTGAGAAAAAAGGAATTCTCTGATCTAATTAAACTTTATCTTTGTTAAAAAACTGAAATAAATAAAATTATTCTCAGTTCTATTATTGGAAGTCAAAGTATATTCAAGTTTGGCAGTAAAATCAAAACTCTATTTCAAAGTATGTCAAATTTTAAAATATTGATACCTTCAATAATTAATCTCATATCACGCTTTGTATTATAAAGGGATAAAAAAATAAATGGTTTACCTATGTTAATTTTAAGAAAATGAAATGAAAAGCTCGTTTCACAGAAAAAAAAAGAAGTTGACCACAAATGATTTATTTGTTTTCAAAACGCTAGAAATCCAACAGTATTACACTTAATACAGCGAGTAATTCATGAAAATACCCACAAATTCACTAATACTTGAAATTGTTTTAATCAGATGGTAGTATGTGTGCAATATCTTTTAAACAGCTACAAAACAAGAAAAGTGGTTCGTTTTTTTTCTGATTATCTTTTGCGTGCGTTAGGTCATTGTCGCGTCCAGGGTGATTCTGATCATGTCCTGATTCGTCATCACTGCAACATGGATGCTGTTCCTCAATTGTTTTAACGCTTACGGTATTGGGGATAAAAATACAAGATCAATAACATGCCACCAAAGCTCTACAGTAATTGATAAACAACATGCGCATTGCTGCACCCCCCCCCCATGATAAACAAAAAAAAAAACAGGTTTTTATTTTGTTTTGTCGCAATTTAAAAAATGCTGCACTCAAATAAGCACCTGGTTAACACAATTTTTAAAATGTTTGATGAGTTTGTGTTGTTACTTTCGTATAATACTCAGTGTTGAAGCAGTAATTGAGTCGTTAAAAATCAAAACGAGTGAAGGCCATTGCTTATGAAAAATAATTTTATCAAACAAAAATAAGTAATTCAATCATTACTAGTATTTAATTGATCTAAATAAGCCTCGTTTATAAATAACTAACAAATACAAGAAAGTGAATGTCAGCGTGTTCAAATTGCAACATAAATTTTTCAAACATTCGAAATTGTTCAGACGTCCCAGATTCAATACGATAAATCAAATAGAGTTAATTATACATCCCGCGAAAGAAAATGGATCATTGAGACAAAGTCCATTGTAGCTGTCAAAAAAATACCATAGTTTTGAAATATTTTCATTCGGTCAGACCGCAAAACCCACACCTACAATTAAATGCGAACAACATCTATGCCGTAATTGTACATATGTGATAAAATTTCCCCTGTGCAAGCTTGAGTTACGTTTTTAACTGTTCAAAGCAGTATGAAAAGGGCTAAATTGTTTACGCCTGAAAAGTGACATAAAAACTTTTTGTACAAAGGGAAGAAGTCTCACTCACCCACTCACGCATTCTCTGATTCATCAAATCACTTTTTTTCTAGTCTAGTGTGTATATATTTCCCTTTTTTGGAAGGAGGAGGGATCACCTTTCTTCCATTTTTTACGTTTTTATTTTCAATGATATTTATGTACCTCTATTCCCTACATGCTTCTGTTTGAATTTATCTTTAAAAGATTATAAATAAAAAAAAATTATTTTGCAGACAAGTGCGCTAAGAAGCTTTCCCAAGTAGCATCAATTCATCGGATTTTGCTCGGCCGATCATCGAACTCCTCGTAAACTGATCCCGTAACGCACGATGACATCGTTCCGATCAGTATCCGAGCACGGTTTTTGATGAGCTACTTCTTATCGGAAAGCGATATCCTTCCGATCAAATTTCCCGATGAAAATAACCCGATTATCAAAAATTGATCCTAAATTCATCGGCACGGGACTGCACCGCTCGTAAATTGCTCCAAATCTCATCGTATTTCGAGCAAAACTCATCGGAGTTTGTTGCTCAGATTCTGTTTGGCCGGTACGACATATAGGCGCAATTCCCGATGAGAACTTATCGAATCCGATCATCGGCCTATGAGAATTTCATCAGGTTTCGATGAATGGCCGATCATCGGCCGATGAGATTATGCTGCTAGGGTTAATTGCTTGTATATTATTAAATTAATTAGGAAATGCATTATTGCTTCGATTTTTTAACAGACAATGGACCAAACTAGGAAAAAACGTACAAAAATGAAATATTTCTCAAACTGTTAATGACTTTTTTTTTTTTTTTTGTATCTTAAGAAAATTTGTAATTTATATTTTTCATCTTCTTCATTTCAATAAAACAAAAAGTTTTCCTGTCTTTTTTAAGCAGTATGGGTGTTTGAAATATATTTCTTCCTAGGTATAGTTATATACTGAATCAGGAAAAAAAAATTTTTTTCTCCCCTAAGAGCATAAAAACTGCCATGTTAAACCAGCTCTATTGAGAGCAAAGGATCAATGTCAAAACACACCCATTGCAGTTACAATCATTAAACTCGCATTTTACTTTTCTGGGAGTCGTTAGTGGCAAAGTTCCCTAACTTTTTCATCTTAAAAAAGAAATTACAAAACAAAGTCTTAAATAGCTTGCCTCAAATACCTTTTTCATTCGTATGGACTTATTTTCTGGGGTTTTACACAAGTTTTGAGTAGGAAAAGTGTAGGCTTCGCTCCCCATTTTGTAACAGTCGCATTTAAATGCATTTAACACTTTGACTTAGCTTCTTTTAAAGATTATTGTCATAGTCTAACATTGAACTTGAAGTATGTTTCAAAGATATCGTAAATGTTAAAATTATTCATATTAAAGAAAAATCCGTTGTGGTTTTCCTTGACCAATATCAGTATTAATATTCTCCATTGTCGAAAGGCACACCTGGCAGTCATGAACGTGTCCGTTTAAAAAAAGGGGTGATAGGTTAGGAGACGCACTTGCCGGGGATTTCAAATTTTACTTCCTGGTTGACTGTTATTTTGCATTCCCACCCTGTTTTGAAAAAATCAGAAGAGACCTCAGGCATGCGCAAATGCGAAGAGGGCCATACAATAAAAGATTAGACAGTACTTGAAATTCTTAAAATTTACTTTAACATATTTCTATTCAGTTAAGGAACTTCGAATAACCTGCTGCATCAGATGCAAATAACATAGTTAAAGCTGCGTTGCCTAAATTAAATAACTCTCAGAGAAAAGCTTTTGCTATGAAACATCAAAGGAATAGATTATAAATACAATGGAAAACGTCTCAAGAGAAATTTTCGTGCAAAGCCTTTTACCGAAAGGAAGCTAAGAGAATAGAAGATTAGTTTGGCTAGATGAAACCCACAGAAGTGTTTCTACGGGTTGAAAGAAAACTATCTTGTTCATGTATATCAGATTCAACTATTCCTTATGTAGCAAATTAGCATTTATTTGATTTTAAAGGGTTTTTGGTGTTTTTGCTTTTCTTTGGGATCTAAAGAGTTATAAAGTAACAAAAAAGGTAGTGCAAAAAGATTTATTTTAAAAATTTAAGCTTGAGAAATGAAACATTAAATGGTAATTTTAAAACAAACGCTTTGTTTTAAACATACTCACTTATCTTCTTAACAGCATTCAATAACCGTAAAAGAAATCAGTTAACTCGTTCTGAAAATACTTACGCAAAAATAGCCGACTGACATACTTTAATCCATGATTTGAACTATATTTTTAACCGACTTCAACAAAGGAGGAGGTTATACAATTCGTCGGAGAATTTTTTTTTTCGGTATGTTACAAGATTACTCGAAGACGCCTGGACCGATTTCAAAAATTCTTTTTTTGTTAGAAAGGTCTTTCTTTCCGATTGGTCCCATCCTCTCGTGGTCCGGGTTCGATAACGGGAACCTGCAGAAATCTTTCGAAAAAGAAATTGGGATCACAGTAATCGTAATAATTCCCATTTTGAACGCCAGGCTTCTCTGGATTGCATAATGAAATTCCTTTCTATGGTCCTTTTGAAAATTTTAAACCGAGTATCTTTCCATGTTCTGCTTTTTTCTCCTGAACTCCAACGAACTGAAAGTCGTACCAGGTACTGATTGATTCGTAATATTTCAGGTTTTAATAGTCTTAATTTACATACGGTTTGATAAAGGAATTCTGAAGAAAGTGAGGAAAATCTCCAAATTTTTGCTCAAATTTAAAGCGATTTGTCCTAAATGATTAAATATAAAATCCATTGTTACAGAACGTGATTGATATGAAACAGTTATTATAATGATCATGAAAATTTTGAATGAAGGCTTAACTGAAGCAAACATGAAACTCATTGGCGGGCCACGTATGTAATATGTCGTGAAATTTTATGAACTGCGAGAATCTAGTGTTGTTTTGAAATATAAATTAGTTGAAAAGCCGTTAATATTTAGCCTTTAATTAAACTAGTACACAAATAAATACCAGAGAATAACAAAGACTATTTTTTAGTGTCAATCGTTTAAAATTTTAGACGCGTTGATACTTTCTTTCTTTTTTTTCTTACATAGTTTATTTTATGAAGCATTTACTTAAGAAAATTAGGTGAAGTTTTGCAATGGAAACATTACCTTATTTCATATGTACATTTACACTAAAAAGAATAAAATAAAAATATTTTTGAAAAAAAAAAATTGAACCGACTTCGGAACTTCACTCAGCAAATGCTCTAAAAAGTAAAAAATAATTTTATTCTTTGAACACCATCGATACTACATTTAAACATAAGTTTTGAAGTTGGCGCAAAAACTATAGGTAAAATGATGCTTACTATATTTTGCCAATATTTTCAGAGAAATCATTGAAAATTGAGAGCTGAATATTTGTACCATTACATAAATATGTATTTTTCAATGAATGCGAATGCGAATAAAGAACCTGGATTCATTTAAATTTATATTTATAGTTTCGAATGATTCTATTTAGCTTTTTTGCGCCGACTTCAAAACTTATGTTTAAATGTAGTATCGATGGTGTTCAAAGAATAAAATTATTTTTTACTTTTTAGAGCATTTGCTGAGTGAAGTTCCGAAGTCGGTTCAATTTTTTTTTTTCAAAAATATTTTTATATACTATTTGAACAATTGAAAACATGGGATATCATTTATGCATAAATTCTTATACGTGTGTGCATTAAAAGATAAACTTCTTAAATTCGTACATTTTTATGAATTTGAAGCTACGGTAAAACTGGATTTTTAACTTAGCAACGATGAGAACGATGTACAAAATCATATCATTATTTTTTATTTATTGAACATTTAAAACGAAAAAAATATTATTGGCTTTTACAGTGCATTAAAAAGACCATTTTAGTTTTAAGCGGATTTGTTTATAGTTGAATGCATTTTCAAGTAATGCATTGCCAGTTATGTTCACACCTTATTGATACAAATGAAATTAGAAAACTCAATGCAACAGTTAAAATCGATTCCATTTTCTAATGTTACGTGTAATGCATACCAGATGCGTAAAACTTACAACTTTTATACTTCTACTTACAAGATATGCTTTGACTATTTCTGTAAATAATCTTATAATTCTATTTCTGTAAATAAACAAAACATTGTCGGAAAATATTTTATCTCTCCTTAAAATAATATACTTAGTGAAGAGAAAAACATCGCTGGAGGCTATTGTTTTTAAAATATAGATTACCATTCGCGATACATGCATTTTACTAAAACTGCAAATACGTATTTTGCTTAAAGAACGTATTTGGTATTTATTTTCAAGTAAGAGGCATTCTGTTTACGCGTTGTTTCTCTAAAAAAATACAAGTATTATGTTTTCAGAAGACTAACTGCCTTAGGATATAAAAATAATGAAATTCGTTTTACAAAAATCTTTTTTTTCTTTGATTTAATGCAAAACACAAAATGTTTCTTTTTATAAGTAACGATGAAAAACCTATGCTCTGAAATAATGATTTTTGTGAAAATTCCACATTATATATTTCCTTTGCATTATATAAGGTAAATGCTTTGGGATGACATAAGTTCAAAGAATGTATTTCTAATACTTTTTTTAGAACGTTTTGTCTGTAAAGAGTCAGTTCAATATCAGATCTACACTTTTGAAAGTGTCAAACAATGATTTAGGCATTAAAACATGTCTTTTTTTAAAGACCTAATTGGATGTTAACTGAGAAAATTTAACCAAACCATACAATATAAAATCATGAAGGATGGATACAATCAGTAAATATTTAATTTTTACTGTCTTAATCTTAATCGTACCTTTTAAACTAAGCTGTTATATTGTTTAAATTTAGAAAATAAATATTGAAGGACAACACCTTTAAATTTACATGTGCTGAAATGTTTTTGAATATTAATTATTTAAAGATTTTAAAGGGGGGGGCTTACAATGTGTGCATTTTTTCCAAAAAAATAGACATACCACTAAAAGGAACGAAAAACAAAAGGAAGTAAGAAAAAAAGAAGGAAAGAAAAAGGAAAAAAAAAACTTTTGCATTCAACATAAAATGTTATACTGGTGAAAAAAAAGGAAAAACACTTTTTATTTTTGCATTTAATATAAAATTTTATACTGGTGAAGAAAAAAAAACTTACAGTTTTTGAGAACTAAGTGTTTAAATCATTAGTCGATTTCATGACTTAAACTCTTTAATTTTATTCTGTCTGTTTGAACGTATAATAAATGTCTACAACAGTTTTTTTTCCTTTCTACCAAAGCTTATTCCCTTATTTGGAATTATTTAAAAGATCCAAATGCATAAAACTAGGGTTTATGCAAATCCTATCTTACGCTCTTTCACAAAAGATTTTCATAAGCCATACGCTTGTCACAAAGGTGGCGTAGGTGTAAGAACATTTTTATGTTCGATGTGTTTTTTTTTTTTTTTTTTTGTATTGAAAACATGCAAGCATTTATCGTCAGAAGCAAGAAACATTGATTTCACTTTTCTTGAAAGAAAATATCTTTTATAAAAAAATGACACTCTGACAATTCGTTCACGAATTCAACTGAATATCGTCGCCACCATGCTAAACTTACGAATGTGAAAATTGGCACTTTTCAGGAGAGCCAAAACACTGCATATAACTTTTTACCACCTGACGTGTTTGGTTATTTTCAATTTTTAAACTCTTATAGATATCTTTAAGTGTAAAACTATCGTTCGAAGGTATCATTTTAATTTTAATTATTTGTAAAATTCGAACTTGAAAAACACGATTTTTCACATTCGTTACTTTAGCATGGTGCCGACGATATATTTTACCACTTCGGTGAATTTTTCCATTCCTGTGCCGAATAGAGACACAGTTTATTTTTTCTCTAGCCCCCGGTTCCAAGGCGCAACTGTCTTAAAATGGCATGCCCTACAATCATTAAACGGTCATTACAGCGCCTTGTCGTTAGTAGGAGAGTTTCCAACCTTTTTCTCTTTTATCAAAAAATGGCAAAAATTAAAGAAAAAGGCAGAGTCACGTATGTTTTCTTTTGGCATTTTGCATTTTTCCCGTAAATGTAATGCTATAATACCCTATCCTGACGACCTTTGTTTTTTATTGTTTCCTTGCAAATAATTCTTAAAACAGTTTTGTAGCATTTTTTTTTCTTGTTAAGTAGAAAATAAACAGATGTAAAATGTTTTGTTTATTTCATTCAACAGCTATGATACATAACATTTAATATTTTTAGAAGAGAAGTAACTTTTAATACATCTTTATAGTTTTTTACAAAAAAACAAAAGCAAATAGTATTTTTAAAATATATGTACATCAACATCTGTCAACCCGCAATCATTGATAACAGTATTTTACAAAGCCAGTATTAAAATAAAGGGCTCTATACACGCTCTGGAAAGTCCAAAGGCTTTCCTTGAGAAAAAACCTCATAAGAGGAGGGTTCGGAGATACTGGGTAATATCTCAACATAATTCACCATACACACATAGATGATTTCCTCAAGGTCTGGCTCTTCAAGGAACTCTTTCACATTTTTCGTTCGGTGTGAATGTGGATGGCCCTGGATACGGTATTTGAATCCGCTAAAGCCACGTTGTGTTCTAGACGAATTTTACTTAAACTCTTAAACAACAACAACACACATTCATATAAAATGAATAATCGGATAGATTTCGTAGTAATTTTTGGCAGCTCATAAATATTTGACTAGGTCTAATCCACGACTTCTGTTAATCTTGAAAACATCCTTATTGCTATTCTTCAAGACAATGTATTGTTTTATTTGGCAATGAATATTTTTCAAAAAGAAAAAAAAAGAAATTAAGCAAGGTCTAAGTTTGTTTTTATGCACTTTCTGTTGTTAAAACTTCTTTCTTTATACAATGGTTTAAAAAAAAACCTTTTGGAAAGGATGCTGTTATTGTCTAGACATGCTGTTATTGTCTAGATAAACCACAAACTTAAATAAGGCTTTAGTTTGGGCAACGTTTTGCTAGAATTGTTTTACTTTCGTTGTATGATTGAGACTACTTTTGTTAAATGTTTGAGATTTTTTGTTAAAATGTTTGAAGTAATTCTGCTTTTTTATATTTCAAATGATCGACCAATGAATTAATTCTTATCAAATGAGCAAGTCGGTAGTAAACAGAACAACAGCAGTGTCACACCATCCCCACCCAATTTAAACTCTGGGATATATTTTTGACAGATCTCAGAGAAAAAACATTTACCATGTATCCATGCCGGTTTTTTTTTTCTTTTGGTACATTGGTCATTTTCATTTTTCGGTGCCATTTGCTATCCGTCTAAAAAATATTTTTTAAAAAAATTCTGAGCAACTTTAAATAAATTTACTTTCTGTTATTTTTATTAGCATACGATTTCCAATACAGGAAGCATATTGTATAAGAATTTCTTTTTTAAAGAAATTGTTTTTTTTTAGGAATGAGTTGAAGAGAAACAAAAAATACAGCTGTCCAAAACATAAAGGCTGAAGTTTAACAACAATAATTCTACTTTAGTAGTTAAATTTTCCACTCTGTCATATTTTGTAATCATGCTTCATACTTTCAATTTACATTCTAATCAAGTTTAATTAAATAAAAGTGAAAATTTTAGTTTTTTAACTAATACCATAGACTTGTCAACAAATTAATGTCATGTCTGTTACCATACACATTTTTACAATTTTTGAACTACTTGATTGGAATTCTGGAATGGCAACACTTCTCTAGTAGTGAAGCACATAGAAAGAAGAAATAGCAACAGCCATTTTGAATATTCAGTTTTCTTTAAAAGAAGCAGAAGTCTTTTATTAGTAAGTGTATTTTTATTGTGTCATGTCTGTTACCTTAATTTCTTGCATAAAATACTTTTTTTATTAATTATTTCAGCTAGATAATTTAGTTTAGTGAGATTGTACTCTAAATCAAGTAGAATTTTTAATAATTTTGTAGAATTTTTTGCCCCCACAATTTTTTTTCTTAAAATGTCATGTCTATTACTTGTCATGTCTGTTACCATATTTAGTAACAGACATGACAAATCAGGTAACCAGACTTAACATGCTATTTTCTTTTTATGGTAAAAATTCCAAAAAAGATTTGTTTTTCTTTCAGAATAAATTTTGGTCAGAATGCAGAATTAATGGACAAAAAGGATTTCTTTGGATATATTTTTTTCAAAAGATAAAATATTAATTTAAACATTACTTGTTCTCATATTTAAAGCAATTAATGTTTCATACTTGCTATAACAAGTCCTTTTGTATTATATTATTTAGATTTTCGATATAGTTTTGAACTAATGTCCTTAATTCTATCTTTAATAAAGATTTAATGAATAATTAATGCCAATATAACCTGAAAGTATGTAAAATTTATTAAAAAATTCTTATGGTAAGTGTAAATTTGATAAGTTGTTTTTAAATCTATAGATGGAATCAAAGAGATAAATAATACAAAATTATTAAACTTTTTTTCTTTTCTTTGTAGGAGTATGGCACTCACCCCAGCAGAGAAACAGAAACGCTATAGAGAACGACGCCGAATGAATGCTGAGAAAGAGGAGGAAAACAAAAGAAAAGATCGTGAAAGGTATTTACAAATTATGTTTTGTCAATATTATAAACATAGTTTTGTTGATTTGGCATGAAAATATTTTATGATCTCCAAAAAAAAAAAAAAATTCTACACAGTTTTTTTTCTTCTTTTTTTCAGAGGGAAAAAAGAATCTCAGTAAAGGAAATGTCTAGTCGTGATCAAAGAGCCCAAAGAAAGAGCTGGAGGCTAACACAAAGAAATTGTCGCCAGAAAAAAGCTGCAGAATCTACTACACCAGTTTCAGCACCTGTTATAAATGCACAAATTTCTGCAAATAGAGAGTCAGGAAGAAAGCGCAAGAATAGAAATAGAGTTAGAATCATTAGAGAAAATATTAAATTAAAACAAGAAGTCAAGAAGTTTCAGTTTAAAGCCAATATGTATAGGAAGAGATGGAGTAGAGCTACTTTTAAAGCAGAAAAAACAGTTAGTACTAGTCCAAGATCTACAGCTAGACAAACTTTATATGATAGTTTTAAAGTTCAACTAACCCCAAGTAAAACTAAAGTTGTTCGGCAACTTACTCTCTTCAACGCCCTTAGTGCTTCATTGAAAATAGGATATGCAAAATCAAGAAACAAAGAGAAAAGAAATATGCAGAATATGATGCTAAGCTCATGTCTAAAAAAGTATCGGCTCGTAAGAGAAGGTCGAAAAAATTATCTTGGTTGTCGGGTTTATCAAAAACCAAAATCAAGTCGCTATGGTTTTATAGCCAAACGGAAATTAATAACCAAATTCTTTTTACAAGATAATGTTAGTAGAGCAACAGCAGGTAAGAAAGAGGCTGTTACTCTTAACAAGAACAAAATGCAAAAAAAGGTATCTTTTAGAAAATTTAAAAAATCTTCACAAAAAGTTCACAATGGAGAATAATTCTGTAAAAGTTTCTTATTCCACTTTTACTAGACTTCGACCATTTTATGTCTGCGTTCCGACAGTCAGTGAACGAAATACGTGTATGTGCATCACGCATGAAAATCTCTCTCTTAAAGCAGAAGTTTTATATAGGTTCAAAATTATTAAAACTTCTGATTTGAATAAGCTAGTAAAGACCTTGTCATGTGATGATAAAAAAAAATGTTGTATGTATAATATTTGTGATGAATGTAACGAGAAAGTGATACCTACAAATTCCTGCAACGCTACTGACAAAATAAAATGGCATTATTGGTCTCATAAATTAGACGAGCAAGAAAAAGTTGTTAATGGTAAGAAAGAAAAAATCAAGAAAGAAGAAATGGAAACACTTACTTCTGAACTGGTAACAAAATTTAATGCTGATATGCTGAAGTTTAAGAAACATGTCTTCAATATAAGGCAACAATATATAGCCTATAAGGAATGCAAAGATAATCTGCAAGAAAATGAAGCAATGCTTCACATGGACGAAAATTACAACTGCAAATTTGCTGCCGGAGTTCAATCCTTTCATTTTGGTGGCTCAAGAAAACAAGCCTCCTTACACACTGGTGTTTTATATTTCAAAAAAATACAAGATCCAGTTACATTTTGTACAATTTCAGAGAGCAATGATCATGGGCATGCAGCAATTTGGGCTCATCTTCAGCCAATTCTCGATATACTGCTGTGGAAAATTGCACCAGAAATACAAATACTACATTTTTTCCGATGGCCCTACAACACAGTATCGGCAGAAGAAAAATTTTTTCTCTTCAACAAATACATTTCAGAAAATGGTTTTAAATACGGATTACGGTCTTTTTATGAAGCGGGTCATGGCAAGGGGGCTGCAGATGGAGTGGGAGCTGCTATAAAGCGAAGAGCTGACCAAGAGGTGTCACAGGGTGCAGATATTCCTGACGCAAAGACACTTTACAATATTTAAAAAAATAAATGAAAATTAAAATCTATTTTGTGTCTGGAGAAAAGGTGGAAGCCTTCAAAAATGTGATTCCTTCTGACGTACCAGTTTTAAAAGGAATTATGCATCTCCACCAAATATTTTCTTTGGGAAAGAACAAAATGCCATACAGAGATGTAAGCTGTTTTTGCAGACAAAAGGATGTTTGCACATGTTTTGATTGCAAATATTTCGACATTGATAAGCAGAACAATACAGCCATGATATTGGCAAAAACCCCATCTAAACAACAGTCTACTGAGAAACTTTCATCTACTGACATTCAAATAAAAGACATAAGAGAAGGAAATTTTGTTCTTGTTAAACTTGTAGGGAAAAAGTCTGTCAAATACTTTGTTTCCGAGATCATCAGTAGGGACGATAGTTTTTTCACTGTAAAATATTTAAAAAAGGTTAAGAACAATGCAAAATTTTACCGAGAAGACGAGAAAGAGTACGAAATAGAATTTAACGATATTATAATGAAATTGCCGAATCCATGTCGTTCTGGATCATCTGTGCGGCAACTTCAATATTTGTCATTTAATGCTGATTTGACTCGGTATAATATTGAGTAATTGCAGTTAAAAAAATAAATACTCTTTCGAATCTTTGTTTTAATATGCATTTCAATGTCAGCTTAAATAATCAGTACCAAAAGAAAACATATACACAGCTTTAGTGTACATTTTCATTATAGTGTGTCATGTCTGTTACTTTATGTCATGTCTGTTACTATTCATAATTATTATTTTAAAACTGTTAATGAGGTTGGTATCAATATCATTGAAGTTGAATATGATGTCCCTTTATGTGTCACATTAGTTAATAACAGAGGTTTTTTTTTTTTTTTTTTTTTTTTTTTTTTTTTTTTTTTTTTGTGTTAATACAATATTTTATAACAAGAAAATTATAGTCAAAATGCAATGTTGGTAACAGACATGACAAAAAAAAATTAAAAAAAAATAATAATTAGCTATAAATTTAAATATCTTATTTCAGTGTATAGAAAGGCTCACTAGTCACATGGAATTTGTATTTATATTATTATGTGCTCAACTTAGAGTAGTAAAATGTTAGGAAGTTTGTCCGGTAACAGACATGACAATTTTCATTATATTTGTTCAAAAATACCCAAACTAAAACTATTTTTAAAAACAAACTGTACGAAAAACATTAAAATAGTGTAATATAATTATATTTGATCCATTATTTTCGAGAATTATGCTTGATCTATATATATATTTTTTTACACACTTAAAATTTTCAAATGACACCTAATTTTGAAAATGAACCATATCCATCATGTCTATTCTCCCTTCATCATTTTTAATGAAATCAATATTACCAAATTATGGTTAAATTTGGGATTTTGAATGTTTCACAAACATAAATTTTAAATGTAATCTCAATTTTTAATTACGAATGAAAACTACTCGATGTTAAAGTATCCCTATTGACATTTGATCAACAACCTAACTTACCCGTATGTATCTTCTTGCTATCTCTCTTTCTCTCTCTTCCTCTTTTTAAAATTTTATTATGAATTTAGTTATTATTATCCTTTTTTTTCTACTTATAGAGGCAATCAGCTGAGAACTGATTATGTACGAAATACATTATAATATGCTTTTTTTAAAAAGTTGAAGGAGCAGAATTAGTGATGTTTCATTGAATCCAAATCGAATTTTATAACATAACAGGCAAATATTACTTAATTTCATTTCATTTTTTAATCCTCCTTTTTTCTCTTTTGATTTATCTGAAGTGTAAAATGTTCGTGATTATTTCTAAACATTATAGTTTTATTCAATTACTGCTTACAATATTCTAACTTATAGAATTTTACTGATTATACTGCAATTTAGTTAATTTTAGGTATTTTGTTACTTATGTAAACAAACATTTTTTATAATAAAGCAGAAATCATAGTGTTATATTGTTTATTTTTGTTTCCAATTTTAGTTTTAATTAGTTTCTATTATTAAAACATGGGTTACAACACAGTGTTATCTGGTTTCGTTTTTAAATATAGTATTTTGGATTAATTCACTTGTCCTTTAGTGAGTCTAGTTGGTGCATAGGCAAGAAGGGCAGTATGCAGATCTAGTTTGTAAATGTAATGTATTTAAATGCATTGACTAAAGCATGATTTCATTTTTTTTTCTTTTAATATAGCTAGAAAAAATGTTTCATAGAACTTTTTTTCCCAAATAACAGAAAAATTATTATGATTTAAAGTAAGTAACGGAATAATCAAAACCTTTGGACATATCTATTAAAGTCGAGTCAACTTGTTGACGTATCGTTTAAAAGAATATTTAATAAATTTATGAAACGATTTTTGAAATATACCAATCCATTGTACTTTGTCATTTTTATCCCAGATAAGAGAATATCCTACTTATTAGAATTATTTTTCGTAGATTATTATCTTTTGCATTGAGCGAACTCAACTACACCACGTAACAAATTCAAATTGCATTGTTTCTAAGAAAAATAATTTTTAGTTAAAAACTGCTTTCATTTCTTTGCATTTTTCATGCTAAAACGCACACGTCAGAAGTTGGATCTAAGCGGCGCCAGCTATGAAGTTAAAATTTGCATTTCCCAGAGCCGGTTTGAATTAATTAAGACCCTCACTTCTTCTATGGGCCAAAGTTTTCCCCTGCATAAGAACAACATGAAGCTATTCTCTCCGGGAAAAACATACCTTGTTTCTCACTTGACT
>JAXGGA010006653.1:0-68354 GCA_038373865.1 Uloborus plumipes
CAAATTTCTACTGCAGGTAGACAATACGGTCCCAAATACGTGTCTGGAGTTTTGAAATACATAACCAAAAGGAAAATCGGAAATTGCAAAAGGACATTTTTTTTCATTGTTGCAAAAGTTTAGACAAAAGTCAGATTTTATGCAAATATCCATTGAAATGTGATTGGTGGAGGTAAGGCGTGACTTTTTTCTTCAACTATAAAGTGCAGAGAGTGCTCAATGAATAATCAAAATCTTAAAATATCTGTAGTTCTCGTGTAAAGAAGATGAAAAATTTGAAAACCGAAATTTGAAAGTGAACGCACTTTGTTAATTTTTAGTCTTTTAAATCGGTTCTAGTATGGTAGTAAATTGTTTTTTACTTCGTAGATAGCAAATTTAGACATACGTATTGATCAAAAATGCCAAGAAAAACTTAATTTCTTAAGGATGAGGAATTGAAAAAACAGTTCGAACTGACGATTAGCCCCTTAATCCTAGAAAACTTAAACTTGGGTCAAAAATAGCATGTGACAGCATAAGTAGATGAACAACTCAATCAGGATGCATCAGTGGCGGCTCGTGACTCTCAAACTAGGGGGTGCTGCAATTTTTTTAATGTAACAAAAATGTATGCATATGTCAATGCGTAAAAAATATTTTTTTAAACGCATCAATATTAAAATAATAATCATTAAACATATAATTTGTACTTACTCAATTCAAACAAATGGGAAAAACATAAATAAACATTTAAAAATTATTTAAAAACAAAGCACATTTTCCATTTTTTTTTTAAAGATTTTTTAAAACTTTTTTTATTAAAGTTTTTGATATTATTGCTCAAACTTTTTCATGCACTGAGCATAGCTAAGGCTGCTAACCTATCATCTGACATTTTTCGAGATGAATGTCTTTGTTAAATTTTCTTAAATGAGAGAACTTTCTATTCGTCGAAGCGTGAGCAATGGTAAAATCCGAAACAAAGCATCTTTTTTTAATAACATTTTTTTTTGGACAAAAAAACCAGTGAAAAAAGAAATAGCCGGCTAATGCTTAACACTTATCGTTTCATACACTACTTAAGTTGAAAAATATTTCGTTTGAAGCAACAAATAATAAAGCAGTGATAAGGAATATTCAGCATGCATGCAGTAATGCGTAAGCTCAGGGAGCTGCACCGTTCGCAGCCCACAGCGCGGTTGAAAAATCCTACCCCCGATTGACCACACGTCACGCTGAGCATGCGTAGAAAGCTTTTCAGCGAGCTCAAAGGATCTGCTCGCTGTGCAGCGCTTTGCGGAAAGTATGAAATTTTGTTTTCGCACTTTAGTTGAGGCCGTAAGATTGACTGCACTGATAATTTAATGGCGTGCGTGTGTGTGTAACGAAATATCTTTTGCTGACCAACTATTGATTTTGTATGATTTGAATTCACTCAGGATTAGAATAAAATAAAAATGAGAACGAAATAATAACTTAAAAGCATATTTTTTGGAAAAACTACTGGGGGTGCTGCAGCGCCGCAGCGCCTATGGACGAGCCGCCACTGGGATGCATAAAAAAATAAAGAATTGTTCGTGAGTCTTTTCAGACAGTGTCCCAAAAAAGCCAGATTTTAGTAGTCAAAGCAGCACAGCATATGCTCATCCGACATTTTCTGAAGTCACGCTAATAGAATTATAATCCATCTAGGTGATCCAAATTTTAATAATTTTCATCAGAGAAAGTCTCGCGTATTCGTCGAACCCCCCCCCCCCCCCACCTTTTAAAGGAAAATCGGGAATAATCGAATGCCCGCGTATAAATCGAGACCGCACATTCTGAAACGATTGGGAATATTTTGCCGCGATTTTTGAATGTAAACCTTTTTGAAAAGAAGGAAAACGAAATGCACTGAACATTGTGTTAAAAACAAGTGCGATTGTTATTCTTTTTCACAAAAAGGGTTCATTTTTGCGATTGCGAATTTTGTAAATCAGAATCGATCTGGGAACGTTTTACTGCGATTTTTGAATGGAAAATAGCACGATTGTTATTCTTCTTCACAAAAAGAGTTCATTTTTGCTATCGCGATTTTTGTAAAGGGTTCGATTTTGCGGTTACATTTTTTGCTATCAGTTGCTTTTATTTTGCGTTATTATCAATAAAATTTTAAGATGTAGCTGTATTACATTCAGTTTCAAAAAGATAAACACCATCAATCAGAAAATTCGCGAATGTGGTTATTCCCGCATTTTTCTCACCTTCGGTCGTTTACTGCAATTATTTATTCTTTATTTCACACTCAAACCATGCAAAAATACAGTAGAATGTACAAGTATTTACTTCTTTATCATCTGTTTAAAATAGTTAAACTGAATCGGAAAAATCTTCTCATTTTTGAGTGTTTTTGTTCCAAGAGTTGTTCAGGAAAATTTTTCGTTAATTCTGCCTCTCGTATAAGTCTACTCCCTAACTTTTTTACTTCATTTTTTGGACTAAATTTTTCAACTTATACGTGAGTATATACGGTAATTACATTTTGTTCATACTAATAATCACAATGAAATTACTATATATCAAATGCTTTTGATCACATCAATTTTACAAGTACAAGTGGGCAAAACAGGGAAAAATTTACGACCGAAAGCTATGTTGTCACATTAAAAATATGAAGAAACGAATAAATAAAACACAAGTAGTTCAGTAGCAGATTTTTTAGCCGTTAGGTAATTAGGTTAGACATTTAGGTATTAGTCCTTCCAATATGTAATAACTAATACTTTAATGAACAACAGTAAAATTTATTTCAGTAATTAGTAGTGTTGAGAAGAACCACTCTAAAAATTTAAAAGCTAGTCGTCAACATTTCTTGGATAATGAGAGCTTAAAATTGATAAGAAAATTTGAGAAGTTAGATTGTTATAGGTGCAAATATGAGCAAAATGTGATGCTATACTTGTTTCATCCTACATTCAAATTATTTACCTTCTGCTATGTTCTGCAGTTGAAAAAAAAAGAAAACATAAAAAATACATTAATAAAAAAAAAAAGCAACAATATGCACAAAATCAAACTAGTCTACTATATAACTGGATTTCATATTAATTTATTGTTGTCTAACAATTTTTTTAATTGTTAGACATAATATATTATTAAAATATTGGTGTGAGAAGGTAAATGGCAGTATCTGCAGAAATGAGCTTTGAAATATTTGAAGAAACTTGTTGATGGATTCCACACTAACAATGCTTTTTTTGTGCCTTATTTTCAGGGAAGCCAAATAAGCAAGTATGTACAATACAATAAAGCAAGAGTACAATAGAAAACAAAATTGCAGGGGGGGGGGGGAACGACAAAAGCGCAGACACTACCTTTTGCTTTCCCGCAGCAGAATACTGTTAAATATATCTCTTTTCCTCAAAAAAGAGATTTCAAAATCAATATATTTACGAAGTCGAACAAAATATTTTGGCATGTCATGGTTTTTAAATTACACACACAATATATAAACTCAAACATATTGTGATAAAAAAATATAATTATTCTTTTTTATTTATTTACATATATTTAAAATAATACAATAAATGAACAAAGAAAAATAATACACACCTCAGATGACATATTCAAATGCTCCCATTTGCGCTTAATAGGAACTTTTACTATGTCTCCTCTTTTGAAAGGAATTATATTACACTCCTAAAAGAAAATTCAGCACAAATAAATATTAATAATTAAAAATATAACCAACTTGAAGGGTTTCATTATGTTGTATGAATTAGACAAATGTTATTTTATACATATTATAAAACAGTTACTTTGCAAATTAATATATTTTGCATTATGTTGAAAAAACCTTTTTACTGTTTTAAGGAAGCTTGTTCTAAAGAATGTATCATTCACATGCCAGGAAAAAATTGTGTTCAAATTGGTTGAGAAGACATTTTTAACAGAATCTTCTATCGACTGAAGAGTTTCAATGCTAAAATTAAGAAACTAGCCGCAGTAGCTTCCGTGGTACGGACATCTGGCTTAGCTTAAGTTTCTTGAACAACCTCTAATACACCTGTATGGCAATATAAAATGAACTTTATCCTATTATTCCATACCTGCCAGTCACTTTCTCCAGCTAGAGGTTTTATCTCAACTTTTCCTGTATCCATACTTGTCAAATGATTAGCGTGGTTAGGTTCAATACGTTGGAACACGAATTTGTTGATTATAATTTAATGCATAGTACAGGAAAGCGATATTGTTCAAATAACCTAATATTATTTTAAATACATACCGGATAGAAATTAAAATAAAAAAGTATTCAAATAAATCATTACTTAAACTACTCTTCATACTTAGCTGTGTTACACACATGCTAGCAATGTCAATTCAACACTCTCGCTTAGCTGTTGCTAGTAAAGATGGAAAAAACTAGTCACGTTTCTTTTTAACATAATAAATCGCTTTATGAACAAGGACAATTGACAAGCTCCCCTGATTGCCCAAATGATGGGTCTGCTCCCCTTTCCATATTGAGCTGGGCCCTTGTAAGTAGAAACTATTCTCGCTCTTGCTTTTGAACATAACTGCCAAGCAAAAACTTTCACAGATGTTTAAACTGTACATCCTTTTTTTTTTTAACTTTAGAGAAGCAACTTTCTGCATTTTCCCCTTTTAGTAAAATGGAGCTGATAGAACATACATTTTTAAAAAACTTTTGTACTACTTTTGAATACAGTATATCACATGTGTTTGGAATGGGGGACGTTAGTTCAAAATATTCTCCTGAAATTGAAATTCAGAGAATACTGTTTTTCTCAAAAGTAGAAATAAAATTTTTATATGCATGATTAGTGACAAATGTAAAACGAAGAAATTTAATATTTTTTGTTCAAGGAGAAAGTTATACTTACAGCTTCAATTGAAAGACTCTGATCAGGACGATGCCTGTTCAAAGGGGAAGGAACTGTATACTGTTCTGGTAATAACAAATGAGAAGGTTTTAATTCTCGTATTAGCTTGTTAGCTTGGTTAAAACTTAAGCTGGTATCAATTGGGTAGTAGACAACCTGGAAGCAAAAGAATGAAAATAATATAATATTAAACTTGATAATTTCCACAAAATGTAATTAGTAAAATTTATTGTAAAACATAGCAGTGATTGTAGGTCAACAATCAAAATCATACTATAAAATATAAAAAATAACCTTTTGTCATGTTTTATATTTATTTCCAGAAAATGAAAGATTAAAAAAAACTTAAAACATTCATATATATTATGTGGGCAATTCTCTGTAAACTTGTAATGGCCCATACAGAAGCTATCCCGGCATATTTTTTTGTCATTTTAGTACTAAATTATAATACTATTGCTTAGGAAATGAATCTATTACTTTGGTTTAAAGAGGGCCAATTGAAATTCTATAATGTTTTTCAAGTTATTTGTTTTTATAATAAATCATGACAAGGGACTGTATTTCCAGTAATACAAAAAAACATACAGGTAAGAGATGATACATTACTAACCAACTGCATAGCGAACATGATCTGGACTTGCTCAAACAGATTAAACCCAGTTTTAGCCGGTTAAGGGGGGGGGGGGACTTCAGCAGAAAAACCTTATGAGTCCCTGTTTTAACCAGTTAAAGCTAAGTTTTCTCATCATTCTTACATTAGGCGTAACATATATACATAATCTATATATATAAAAATGAATGTTGGTAAATGTGTATATGTGTATATATGTGTGTGTGTTCCCTAAGATCTCAGAAACTACCCGGGAGATTTGCCTGAAATTTTCACAGTTTGTTCCTTTTGGTACTGGGAAGGTTTAGAGACCAGTTTCAACAAAATCCGATGAGTAGTTATTTTTTTATCTCAATTTTAGACCTGATTCTGTCTCTGTAATTTCAATTTAAAACGCCATTTTCGAAGGCTTTCATCAATCCAATCGAGTATTTAGTGTATCAACTCAACTCTCTGGCAGATAGTTGGAATTGCTTGCTACCGTAAATTTGGCGATCTTTTGAATCGCGCCAAGAGCCCCCAATAATGGAAGTTTTCCCAATAACTATCTCAAGTATAAAAAATAAAAAAGGTATTTGATTAACAGATTCATCTTTTTTTAAAAGCAAATGAGATTCAGTTTCATATTTCGGAACTCTTTTAGATTTGTAGGGGCTTATGTCATGCATTATTTTCCAGACGAACACTATTTTGTTTTTTATACCTATTGCTGTTTTCAATCAAAGTATGTTACTATATTTTCTCGCCAAACATCCAATCAATAGTTCGTTTTCATGTCCACACTATTTGCTATGATATACCGCAATGTTGGAAATTATTTTAACGCCTTACGGAATGGTTTACATTTAGCGCCAAATATAATATTCAAATTGATTTCAGATTGCCAAAAAGTAATTGATCAGTGCATTTTTACAGCGTAATTGTTCATATGTAAATTTTTCTTTATTATTGTTCACCGTTTTTTTTTTCTAATTTAAGGAGCAGTTGACGGTCCACTTTTTTGAATTGATCAGTGCATTTTTACAATGTAACTGTACATCTGTAATTTTTTTTTTAATTTAAGGGAGCAGTTGACGGTCTACTTTTTTGAATTGATCAGTGCATTTTTACAATGTAACTGTACATCTGTATTTTTTTTTTTTTTTTTGTTCACCATGCTTTTTTTTTCTGAACTTAAGGGAGCAATTGATGGTCTACTTTTTTGGACTGATCAGTGCATTTTTACAGCGTAATTGTACATATGTACATTTTTCTTTATTATTGTTCACCGTGCTTTTCTTTCTTTTCTTTTTTTTTTTTTTAGAAATAAAAGGAGCAATTGATGGTCTACTTTTTTGGATTGATCAGTGCATTTTTACAACGTAATTGTACATACGTAAATATTTCTTTATTGTTGTTCAGCGTGCTTTTTTTTTTTTTTTTTTTTCGAATTTAGAAGAGCGATTGATGGTCTACCTTTTGGATTGTCAAGCGCATTTTTGCAACGTAATTGTAAATGTGTACATTTCTCTTTATTTTTATTCACCGTGCTTTTTTTATAACTTTAAAGTAGCTATTTGTGGTCCAGTCACATTCTATTGTAAACATGTCAATTTCATTTTATTACTATTCACTGCTCTCTCTTTCTCTCTCCTTTTTAATTAATTTAAAAGAGCTATTCATGGTCCAGTCACAATATACATTTTATGTGTCTTTACATTTTATTTTCAAAACGAGGATCTCTTTTTACAATTTGTGGAGAGCTTCTTCGTCTTGATGTGTAAATAAAATTCCTATCTAAAATCAAATTATGTGTAAAGTTTTTCATTGTTCAGTATTTTTTAATTTTTATAAAAATAATTGGTGGCCTATTTGTAGATTGTTCAGTGCGTAATTCCAACATTGCTTGATGAAGAATTTTTTAAATCTTTCATTCCCATTTTCAACAACGCTTTATAGATTTTTACATCCAAAACACCATGTGGAGACGAAATATACATCTAGGCAGAACAACGTCTGCCGGGTTCTACTAGTATAAGATAAAAGACATCATGTTTTATCTTAATAGTTGATTTTCCTGATGTATCAACAGCAAAATTAGGCACTTAATATTTCGGTCAACTATTAATTCATACCACCTATTTTCTCTACAAAATGCACAAAATAATTTTCAAATTGAATGCTCAGCATAAATAAACTGTATGTTCTACTTTTACATCTTTAATAATACGCATTTATTACGGCGGGGGGGGGGGGGGGGGGAGGCAGTTTCAAATGCTGAAATTATTGTAAGAGAAAGTGAAATTACAATGCGTGTCTTACTTTCATTTCAAGAGGCTGATATGGAGCAAGTGCTTCCATGTGGGGAAAATCAGGTTCTAAAAAAGAAATAAGTAATCGGACACTTATTGTAAAATATAATTAAACAGTAAGATTACACTTTGAATTCAAAAAATCACAATTTACAGTCAAATAATTTAGGATTAATTAATTTCTTTAACATCAACCTTATGCTACGTATAACACAATAAGTACTTTCCCAACATACTATTACGCACACATACAAAAAAAAAACTTTGGTGCTCAAAGTTACAGCAATATTAGGGGTGCTGACTCAAAACATGAAATTAGCTTCCATTTATCAGGTTCACTTTCTTCAGGATTGTGATACTGTTATACTCAAAATGGGCAATTATAACTCCATTTTGTAAACCTCTAAAACACGTATAGGCTTACAAAGGTTGCTTATAACATATATTTGCCCTATTGTCAATCTGCAGTCCAGTTACTTAAATAAAAAATTCACTAGATGAAGTAAAATACTGCACAAGTTTAGTAACAATGCTACAAAGAGTTAAGGTCAATTTTGAGTTCTTTGCTAGCATATCGCACCCTTGCTACTAAAGTGCCACAACTCAAAAATTGTAATTTTTGAGTTCCTACCAATCTTCAAAAGAGCCAGAAGTTGCATTGAAAAATCAGCAGCCAGAGGGCAGTTATGGCGTTTTGTTGTTATCAAGATGCATAGGACCCCTTCCACTGAAATGCTACATCTTGAGTTGGCGTCCAGCCGTCGTAGAGTAACGTGCGTAACTAACGATCATAGTTTGAGATGTATCGGTCTTCATATTGACAAATTCAGAAATACTAAAATGTGCCGAGTCAGCACGGGAACAGTTTTTTTGCAGTTCCTGGAAAACTTAGTTTTTTGAGTTGTGGCACTTTTGTAGCAAGGGTGTGATACGTTCGCTTTGTTTGACATTTCATGAGCTGGATCTTCATATGTAATATGTTCAGGGCTCGAAAAAGATATTAGAGGAACCTTTGGCCAAAATTTCTCTCTGTAGTCTATCTTTATAAAACAAAAATTAATAGAGAACCAAGAGTTGCAATTTCAGGAGTGTTGAGGTGCTCAACTACTGATTCAGAATATTTGTTGCAGTGTAAGGCATCTCACACCTTGAGTACACATAAGTAAAGCAGTGTTGGCAAGGTTTTGGACAGAACGGTAAAAACCACGGTTTAAACCATGGTTTAAACCGTCCTATCAAAAACCCATGTGTCCTAAACTGTCCAAAACTAAATTTTTAGTACAATTTTATATTTTGAACAAATATCAAAAGCACAAAATTATACTTGAAGTTAAGACTTAATTTATTTAATGTAAACATTTAAATATGTACATAAAAACATATATAAGATTTTCAGCTGATACTAATCTAGCTACTTAGAAGTTACTATTCTTCATTAAAAAATGAATTAGTTCTCATAAGTTTATATTATTTTATTTTTAATACTAGCTAAACTTCTTTTAAATATAGATGCAAATGAGGGTGTTCAAAAGGTAATCGACTTAAATGCAAAAAATCAGTTTTGCAACTAATTAAAAAGATACACAACATGTGAGAATGTTACAGCGATATTTACTGAATATTTAATTATTTCACAAAATATTAGGAATAAAGTTAAACGTAGTACAATTCATAAAAAAATATGTATATACATATGTACACAATAGTAATCTGGTTCAATTGGTCCTCTTAACATCCGATAGCACATGACCAGTTTAGCTGACAAAAGTGAATTTCCTAATCAGACACTAAATCATTACTGATCCTTGGAAAATGTTGATAAGTTTTTCTAAGTATTTGCAAGCTAGGATGTTTTTTTTTTTCCTTGAGGAAGTATATACACATATGAAGGGCTCAGGTGTAAAAAATGGTAACTAGCATTTCAAAAAATCAAAACTTTTCCTTTTAAATATGGATTTATTGCTTCGACACATTACTGTAGCAAGTTTTTTCTATTTAAAAAATGAAGTCGGTACATTGATTAAGTGCTGTGTATCTCGGGTATATTTAATTACATTTTTACAAGTGATTTTTGTTTCTTTAATTTGAAACAGTACGTCTTTTCGAGTTTGTCAGATACCACTATTTACGCCCAAGCCCTTCATATATATACGAGGGCTGTCTGAAAAGTTTCCGACCTCTATATGAAAAGGGCAAAACTTATGAAACAAAGAGAGATGGTCTTATTAAGGAGTCTTTTGGAAACTTGGAACCGTAATTTTGGCTATTTCTAGTTAAAATTGTGTGCGTGACAGCCATACTAGTGAGTTGCCCCAGCACTTTTTTTGAAAATGGAAAAAATCGAATATCAAGCTCTGATTCGATACTTATTTTAAAGAGGAAATACACCTGCACAAATTAAAAAGGAGTTGTACTATGTGTATGGGGAATCTGCACCATCGTCTAAAACCGTAAAATTTTGGGTAGCGAAATTTATACGTGGCCGTACCAGCTTGAGTGTTCATGAACGCTCAGGTCGACCCAAAACTGCTACCACTGATGAACACATTGCTAAAGCTCATCAAATGGTGCTGGATGACTCAGAATGAAGGTGAGATATATAGAAGAAACTATGAATATCTCTAAGGAATGCGCATGCCACATTTTAAATGAGAAATTAAGCACGCGGAAGCTGGCTGCACTTTGACTGCTGCGTTTGCTCAATTTGACCAGAAACGTGTCCGAATAAACATTTGCAGCCTATTTCTCGCACAATGAACCAGAATTTTTTTGACGACTTATCACTGTAGATGAAACCTGGATTCATCAGTACACTCCAGAAACAAAAAAGCAGTCAAAACAATGGACTGCAAAGTGAGAACAGCTCCAAAAAAGGCCAAAACAGTTCCTTCTGCAGGAAAAGTGATGCCGACCATTTTCTGGGATAGCCATGGAGTGATACTCATTGACTACCTTAAAATGGAAAAAAACATAACAGGAGCATCCTAATCTACTCTCCTTGACAAATTGAAGGAGAAAATCGAAGAAAATCGGCCGCATTTGAAAAAGAAAAAAGTTTTTTTCATCAAGAAAATGCTCTTGCTCACACCTCAGTGGTTTCAATGGCCAAAATTCACGAGTTAAGGCTCGAAATCGTTGAGCACCCACCCTAGTCACCAGACCTGGCCCCAAGCGACCCTTTCTTGGTCCCTAAGCTGAAAGAAGCACTTGGAGGACAAAGGTTTTCTTTAAATGAGGAGGTCATAAACTTTGTCAACAGCTTTTTTGAGGACACATTTTCATCATTACTTTTGGATGGGTTAAAAGGATGGGAGCATTACTGGATGACGTGTGTGGACTTACAAGAAGACTATGTCAAAAAGTAACAGCCAGTTTGGACGATAAATATATTTTATCTATGTTAGGTCGGAAACTTTTCAGACAGCCCTCGTATTGTTAGAAATAAAATACATAATATTAAAAACAAAAATCAAAAATAGAAAAATTTTCTTAAGTAGTGAAAAACATTTTATCAGTTTATTATTCTTCAATCTAAGGTTAAAGATATTATTTGAACATCACTGAAAACATTATTGTAAAGAAACCACAAAAGACTTCAGTTTTACACATTTTGAGTTACAAATGAAGCTGAAATTATCTGCTTGAAGACTTTTTTTGACAGTACAACCAATTTCTATTTAATGAAATTTTTAAACAGTGGAGTTACGAGTAAATTGTTCATTTTTTAAACTTATATTAAAATTACTAATACAATTAAATATTGTCAAGTTTTAATTAATTACAACTAATTAACACTAAGAAACTAAGATGTATGCATTATCAATATTGCAGCTAATAGAAATTAGTCAGCTTAAATCCCTTTTGCCATGATTTAGACAGTTTAAGTCACTTTTGGACAGTTTAAGATACTTTTGGACAGTAAAACCCACCAGTCCTGTCCAAAACCAATTTTGTACGTCCAAAACCCCAACCCTGAAGTAAAGGTGTAACTATTTGTATAATATAATGCTAATAAAAATGATATGTTTGGCATTTTTTTTTAAAATCTGTGGATTTAACTTAAACCTGCGTCATGTACATTTCACTAAAATATATCTGATCAATTAGAGCCGATAGGCAAAAACTAATAATGAATTTGAATTTATTAAATTCAAATAAAATCAATTGCAAATAATCCAGCACCAAAATACCTGTTGCCCAGCATTATTCAGGAATTAGAATACTATTACTACAACTATTATGACAGTGCAGATACGTATCAATGTGAATTCAAATGCAAAATTACTAATATTTTTAATCTAACATTTTTATTTCATGTCTTCACATTCTAAAACAATCACAAAGTATGTTAATATATCCTCATTCATACAGAAAAGCAAATGAATATTGGCATAAACATTAATGCCAGTGATTCTTCGAGTTAGACAGATTTCAAAAATATACTATGAAGAATTACTATTTTTTCAAAGGCTAAAATTTTCCATGTGACCATTTGGAAATTTCAAAATATTTTTTAACATGTACATTTCATTTTCAGAAATCTAGAATGTTTTGATTCCGGAGAAGAAAAACACTGAAACATTTTATAATTTAGGAAGAAAAATCGCAATAAGATAAAATAAAACAGATTGCTTTTATTTATATCCTTGAAGTTTTTGAGGAGATAGCAGATCCATACATTGGCAAAAAGAATAATAATACTTATTATTATACTAACCTGTAAAAATAATCACATTATTTGCATTGTTACCCCATAGCTCCATGAAATGAACACAATCTCCGAATCTTAGAGACGGATGTCCAGCAAACACAACACACGGACTTCGAAACTCTTGGCTAAATGACTCATCTGAAATGAATGTGTAAATGAAAAATCATGACATTTTTAACCTAAATGTACAAAATATGTTAACTGATATGAGAAGCTATAAAATTCACATTTCATTTCATGATTCAGTTATTGTTGATTTACAGAGAAAATCAGATAAAGCTTTTTTTATTGCTTAATATTCAATTAACTCCTAGCAAACATTTAACTCAATCATACGTTAAATGAAAATTTACTATTAGTTAATTGAAATCAACTAACAAATATTTATTTAGTGTATTCAAAAAAAATTTAACTGCACAGAGCATCAACTCTCAAACCAAGTATTATATGAAAGACAAGCTAAATCCACTTTTCAAATTTTACAGGAGAGCCAAAAACAAATAGTATGGGTCATTTTCACCATATGCTTACATTTCAAAAATTTTAAGTAATTTTTTTAACTTGCTATTTTCTTTTAGAAACACTAACAGATGTTTAGTCACATATTGTAGGTGTGTGAAAAAGTAATTGGTTGTACACTTTGATGCATAATTAAATATTCAAATGCTGTAGTAAAACTTTAAGTTGCAAGGAAAATAGTCGTCCATTAACATACAAAATCAATATGAAATCTCACTTTTACATTATATCATAGCACCTAGAACCAACTTCATTTGAAATTATTTGAGTCCCTGAAGCTTAAATCGATGTTTTTAATCATTGAAATATTGATCAAAAACTGTATGGTAATGGACTTGACATTTGGTAACGGATTTGACCAGTAACGGACTTGACATTTCAACCAAAATGTCAAATTATGGCTAGGTTGTCGAATTTAAAAATTGAACTACAATATGCATTTTCTTAGAGTTGTATAATAAACAATATTTAGGGGTAAAAGTATAGAAAAAGTAAAATTTAATACTAAAATCTTTGGTAACAGACTTGACAAAGAATAAAAATACGCACCTGGAAAAAATTTTGTGCGAAACGCCACAGCAATACTTCTCGACTCAGGGAAACAAAATGGTACAAAATAGTTACGTCACTAGTTTTAGTCAGGGATCCCTGATAGAAATTTTTCTGTTTATTACTATCAAGCTAATTTTTCGTGAGTAGCTTCATTTTAATGAGACGCCCAACTTTTCCTCTAACAACAATTCTCGATTGTGGTAGCTAACAGGGGTAGCAGGAATCAAATGTGTCGATTCTATGAGTCTCAAAAACTTATCACTAACTGTGACTTTTCTAATTAAATCGTAAGATAATTATTAACATTGTTGAAAAACATATTTGTCCTACAAGGTGTATGGTTTGATCAAAGAGTCCCCCTCCTCCCGACATGTACCGATTACGAGGTCATCAAAAGTAATTACTAACAACCCAAGTTTTTTTCTACTGCTTAGTTAATATGTATATAATTTAACAGTCACATTGTCCTACAAATTGTGTGGTACGTTATCCCAGTCCTACGATCAGAAATTGTTAGAACCACGAGACCACTTTTTTTATTACTAACTGTAGGACAAAAATATTACATTATAGGTTAGTGTATTCTCTATCCAGCTAAACCATTGTCCTACAAGAAAACAGGTAGGTATCACGAGTCCGACACGAATTGTAAATTTCGCTTTCTCTTTGGAATAAGTGAAAGCATCTGTTTAAGTTTTACTAATTTCATTTTCCAGTTAAATTATTTGTGTATTGTCTTTGCATTCATAAAAAACAATTAATCTTCATCAGATTCTTCATCATCAGATTCTTGAACCATCATCTTCTTCACTAATCTGACTTTCATCTTCATCTTCTTCATTTTCGTCATTAGTGATATCTGACTGTAATAACATTTAAAGAACAAAGAAATTGTCCATTAATTAATTAATAAACGAATAAAAATAAAAATAGTATTAATAGGGTACCTTGTGAGTCAGAACATAGTTCTTCAAAGGATGGACTTTGGAGACCATCAAACCAATAATATTTGTATTTGCCGTCAATTATCGTCCATCCATAATTTCCCGACAACTTTTTTTGTGGGGCACCGCATTTGTGCATTGCACCATACGTTACAGATAAACACAGTTTGCTTAATTTGTTGCAGTAGTTCTTGCTTTGTAGGCGGCAAACTCAAAGGATCATATCCTACGATTTTCTTTAAAAAAATTTCTTCTTTTTCATTTTTCGCCTTATAGCCCTTTTCCAACAATTCGTATCTACCTTTGTTGATGTCATTTTCCATTTTTAATGAATATACTTTACATACGTACTCTTCAATGCTTCGAACTAACTCATTTGATGTTGTTAATGATGTATGTTCACTTCGCAGGAGTTGAATAAAAGCCTCTTGAAAATTTTAATTTTACTTTAAAATGCTGAAAGGTCTCCTTTTTCCTTTACGAAAGAAAGCAGGATTGTAGTCATTTCCCGTAAAACTATGGCCGTCGAAATGTAGGGTTTTTTCATAACAAATTGCTCAAATTGCACGGTTATGGTCGACATTTACGGAGAATATATAATTTGTTCTGGGCATGCGTACTGGCAAGGCTCAGCAATAATGCCAAATTGTGCAAAGTAAATTTATTTTTACTTATATTAATTTAAAATGTGTGTTCAAATGAAGTACCACAATAACGTACCACGAAATTTGAAGGACAATGTGACTTAAATCAAATAAATATTAACTAAGCAAAAATTTAAAAATCAGGTAATTTTTAATGATTCTTGATGATCTCGTAATCGATACATGCTGGAAGGAGGAGACTCTTTTCGCAAACCATACATTTTGTAGGAAGAATATTTTTTCCACTTATGTTAATAATTTCCTTAATATTTAATAAAAAATCAAGAGTTAGTATTAAATTTTTAAGAACCATTATATCGACATATTTTACCCCTGCTACCCCTTGTTAGCTACCACAATCCAGAATTTCGTTTTGAAATTGTCGGGTGTCTCATTGAAACGGCGCAATTTAAGAAGATTCAGCTTGGTGCTGATTAGTTTTTCATCTGGGTACTACATTTTTAGAGCGTAGGACCGGGATAGCGTACCATGCAATCTGTAGGACAATGTGACTTTTAAATTATATACATAGTAACTAAGAAATAGGAAAAAACTCAGCCGGTTAGTAATCACTTTGATGACCTCGTAATCGATACATGTAGGGAGGAGGCGGACTCTTTGATCAAACCATACACTTTGTAGGACAAATATTTTTGAAAACTATTTTAATAATTATCTTACGATTAAATTAAAAAGCCACAATTAGTGATAAGTTTTTGAGACCCATAAAATCGACACATTTAATCCCTGCTACCTCTGTTAGCTACCACAATCGAGAATTGTTATAAGAGAAAAAGTTGGGCGTCTCATTAAAACGAAGCTATTCAAGAAGTTTCAGCTTGATAGTAATTATTTTTTCATTAGGCATCTGTACTACATTTTTAGCTCGTAGGACCGGGATAACGTACCACACAATTCGTAGGACAGTGTAACTGTTAAATTATATACATATTAAGTAAGCAGTGGAAAAAAACTCGGGTTGTTAGTAATTACTTTTAATGACCTCGTAATCGATACATGTTGGGAGGAGGGGGACTCTTTGATCAAACTATACACCTTGTAGGACAAATATGTTTTTCAACAATGTTAATAATTATCTTACGATTTAATTTAAAAAGTCACAGTTAGTGATAAGTTTTTGAGACTCATAGAATCGACACATTTGATCACTGCTACCACTGTTAGCTACCACAATCGATAATTATTGTAAGAGGAAAAGTTGGGCGTCTCATTAAAATGAAGCTACTCACGAAAAATTAGCTTGATAGTAATAAACAGAAAAATCTCTATCAGGGATCCCTGACTATTTGTTAAGTTAACTGAATACGCGTTACCATCTTTTGACTGTAATAAATACCTTTTTTAGCTAAAATAATCTTAGGGTAATGGACTTGACAAGAACTTCCGGACAAAATATATTCATTTCATACATTTTTTATTGAAATAAAATTACTATTGTCAATATTTATCATGAATACCATAAACTAATAGTCAATATATAAAAATAATATGTCGCATTTACTTTTTTTGACCATTAAGTATAGGAAAAAAATAGTTGAACTTGCGAAAATTGGAAATGGACAAGCGTTTTTGCCTTGATTCTCATTTTTAAAGACTTATATAAAAATAAATAAATAATTTTCAATAATGTGTTTGGTGATAGAATTTTTTTTGAGGGTATTTCTTGCAGAAAATAATTGTTAGCGTTGAATTTAAAATATAAGTTATGCTTCAAAATCGTCTTTTTAACCTCCGGACAGCAAATGTAAGCAAATTTTGAAAATGACCCGTATGTAGTTCAAACTAGGGATGCACCGATAAACAAATTGGCCGATTACCGATTAATCGGCTGAGCCGATTAATGATAAGGATGATTGTTTTTAATACGACCAATTTCAACGTCACTGTTTTTTTCTTACTTTTACAAATTTTAGTTAAGAAATAGTACATAATTTATTTCTGAGATTCTTTTTTTTTTCTTTCATTTTCCTACCTTTCCCAAAATGATACTAAAATTTTATCGAATGTCACAGAAACAATTTTCAAATCTTGTCAATAATGTTACAGTAACATTGTTAATTATGTTAACTAGAGATAAAATTTTAAAAAGGGTGGGTGGGGGGAGGGGAGTCTGTGGTGAGCACTGCAATTTAGAGGTACTTTTAATTGAACTTTTCAATTATTAGTAGCAATTTAATTCAAAACTTTTGCTCTTTGAAAGTTAGAGGTTATCTAAAAGCACTATGCTAAAGAGAAAAGCATCGACACATGAAAAGCGTTGCAAAATCATGTATGTGTATATTTATTCAAAATAGGAGAATTAAATTTATTTAAAACTTCGTATCGACTGTGTGAGGATAATCATTACTATTAATAAAATTATTCATCATAATTTCTTAGTAAAGGTGTACCTTAAAAGTAATATTAAAAAATAAATAAAATCCGCTGATTAATCAGGCTGATTTTAACGATTATTAATAATCGGCAAAGTGGCTGATTAATCGGTACTGCCGTTTAATCAATGCATCCCTAGTTCAAACAAATCTGAGAAGATTCTTCTGCCTTTATATAGAAGTTTGTTAAGACAACATTTAGGATATGCAGCTCAGTTTTGATCTCCTTACCTCTAAAAGATAAATCTTTAATGGAAAGATGTTAGGAAAGGTGCTTTTAGAATTAGATTATACTAGATTTAAAAGGGTTGATATGTATTTCTTAAACAAAATTTGTGCTGATTGAGTTTCAAAAGCAGCATATCAATTTTCAAAAGAAAACTCCTAAGTTCCCAGTATATTTTTATGTTATCCCTATGGAAGAAAGGGTCCTTATTATTTTTTTTACAGGAAACTGTATCTTGAATTTTAAAGGTGAAATTTAGGAATGCAATTAATTGGCAATAATCAGTCACTTTGCTGATTATTTACAATTGACCTGTTTTCGGAGATTCACAAGCTGATTTTTGATTTTAAGTACTTTTACGTAGAACAAGAAATTATGCTGAATCAATGCATTACACCTACCAATAGTTTTGAACATTAGTTATTATGCTCTCATTGAATTCAAAGTTCATAGATTATCTTGGTATGGGTGTGAATGATACATTCATATATTTCTTACAAAAGAAGAAAATGTAGCCAGATAAAACAGGTTGCAGTGATAATTAAAAATGAAATTGAAATCTTAAAAGAGAAAGGAGGGGGGGTGGGGGTGAGGACCAGATTTTGAAAAAAACTTTTTCGGATTTTAAACTAAAAAAAAAGAACTTTTAAGGGGGGAAAAGGGACCAGTTGAGGGCTTAGAAATTCTAATTGTTGGATAATAAACTATTAATAATTTAAAACATTTACATATTGCTTTTATAAAGCCCTTATCACACGATCCAATGTCAAGCTACTCCAACTTGGAGCAATCCTCAATTTCGACCAACTCCAAGCTTGTTTTCTTACTGCGCCATTGTTGCTGTGCAGGGTTGCCGTGCAATATCGTCTGCTAGAAAAAAAAATCCCCTTAAGCTGGCTACTCATGATGGTGCCGATCTGTGACGAAGTTCTGCAGAGCTTTCCTATTGGTCGGAAAAGCAATTCGGCTCAATTTTATCGCTCCGCACGCAAAATGTTGGACTGAATTGGACGAGTGTCGGACAATAGAAATGATGATGTCAGTGTTGGCCAAAGTAGTTGAGGCAAATTGGTCTCGCCCGGAATTGGAGGGAATCGGGGGGAAGAGTTGGATCGTGTGATAAGGCCTTAAAAGATGTAAACAAAAGAGAAAAAAGTTGAAGAAAAAAAAATCTATAATATGAACATAAGTTTTTCTACTTAACATATACATACAAAAATATTGCAAACAATTTTTTTTTTTTTAATATCACACAGTAAAAACTTTTGGAGAGCTCACATGAAACTTGTCTTATGCAGTATCAAACATACAGTTAAAGCTTGGCTATCCAGAACGCTCTGGAAACGCCGAATTCCGGATAGATGAGCGTGAGTTAATTTTGGTTCATTTTCGCCCCTTTAGCTAATGTAAGGACGTTTTAAAAAAGTGTTTTGTATGTAATTTGAAATTTAACAACGATTTGTCCGATATTCCCTTCAATTTCTTAAAAATGTCACGTTTTTGCCGATTTTTTAAAAAGTACGAATTTACCCGAAAATTTCCAACAATATATCGCTGCTTGAAATGAACAACGGCATATCTGCAAAACGCCATTTTTCAGGAGAGCGTTTTAAAGTTTTTGCAGCAAAACGGTATTTTGAAGTAAAATGGTATTAAGGGTACTTATGCCGAATCAACTTACAGAGACATTAGATGTTCCTACTCCAAGCACTTATTCAGAACTGACGCAATGGCGGCAGTGTCGTTTTTTACTAGCAAAAGCGCGCCAAAATAATAACTATGCACAACGACACTAATGATTGCTGCGTGATATTTTGAAACTAGAGATATGCCGATAATACCGCAAGAAAGAGTAAAAAAACTGAATTTTTTGATATAATAAAAAAAAAAAATCGATTTTTGCAGATATGCCGTTGTTCATTTCAAGCAGCGATATATGCTGCCTACGTAAAAAATGCAAATACTTGTATATAGCCCAAGCAATTTAGTGAAAAAACGAGGTTCAAAGTCGGAAAATCAACTTACATGCGCGATCTATAACTTTAATCGATCTATAACGCGACGGCAGTAAAGTTCGACTACGCATCCAAAACCTGATATTTTGCCTGTTTTATTTCAACTTTTAACTAAGCCCTAAAAAATAAATATCGTAATAAAATTTTTCATCGTTGGCAGATAATAACGACGCGACAGCAGTAAAGTCCGACTACGCAAAACATATGGAAATGGAGAGCAAATTTGCCACTTCTGTGCCAACCGGAGATAACCGGAATCAGGTGGTGTGGCCTATGGGCGTGGCAGAAACTTTTTTGATGATTTTGAAAATCGAGAACCTCCGACGAAATTTCCGGTTACTTGAGCGTTCCAGATACTTGAATGCCAGATAGATGAGCTTTTACTTTATATCAAGGAATACCTTTTAAGCTACTAAATGCTTTCAGACGTCCTCCCTTCAGTAGATGTGCATGAGGGAATGGTTCTTCGGGAGTGTAAACTTTACATTGCTTGCTCTGGGTTACCCTACAAAGAGAAATATTTTTTTAGTTAATGATGAAAAAAACAATAAATAAACCTGAATGAGTAAATGGATTTGAGTGGGTTTCAGGAAAGCAATTGCTCCACTCACACACACAAGGAAAAAAGACAAAGAAAAGCATTTAACCCCCCCCCTTCCTATATTTTTAGAATAATTTTTTCGCGCACATATTTAATATATATAAATAAACATTTTATAATGCTAATATAATGAACAGTTTTGCATTTCATTCAGTACTTCTCAACCTTTTTGAGCTCATCGCCCTCTTCAAAACACTGAATGACACCTGTCACCCCCCCCCCTTTCTTCCTCAAAAGAACCATAAGTTGGAGCTGGTGAACATCGATATTATTAAAAATATAAGTAACTAACTTTAATTTGAAGTAAAACGTATGCAATAAAGCAATTATAACCGATTAATTTTAAACTAAAAATATTAATAAAAAATAAAAACCTTTTTTTTCTTTCACAAAACGAACTGATATAAGCATGTGAAGGGTAACATTTAACTAAGATCATCGACGTACTTTTCAAAAAACAGAAGTACATTTTTCAAGAAATTATTTTCTTTTCTACACTGGAATCTGAGGAAATTAAAATCATTGAAACTAAATATTTAAAGGAAAATAATTGAAAATCTGAATATTCATAAAATTGACAATGAATGACAAAATACTTCCTAAGGTTCATCTGAGGTGCAAGGAAGAAGCTCTTGAACTGTTGTTTGTTTCTTTCTTTACTTGTGATATACACTGAAGTGACAAAAGTCATGGGATACCTCTTAATATCGTGTCGGCCCTCCTTTTGCCCGGCGAAGTGCAACAACTCGACGTGGCATGGACTCAACAAGTCGTTGGAAGTCTTCTGCAGGAATATTGAGCCATGCTGTCTCGATAGACGTCCATAATTGTGAAAGCGTTGATGGGGCAGGATTTTGGGCACGAACAGACCTCTCGATGGTGTCCCATAAATGCTCAATGGGATTCATGTCGGGCGATCTAGGTGGCCAAATCATTCGTTGGAATTGTCCAGAATTTTCTTCAAACCAATTGCGAACAGTTGTGGCCCGGTGACATGGCGCATTGTCATCCATAAAAATCCCATCGTTGTTTGGGTACATGAAGTCCATGAATGGCTGCAAGTGATCTCCAAGTAGCTGCACATAAGCATTTCCAGTCAATGTTCGGTCCAGTCGCACTAGAGGACCAAGTCCATGCCATGAAAAAACAGCCCACACCATTACGGAGCCACCACCAGCTTGAACAGTGCCTTGCTGACAGTTTGGGTCCATGGCTTCGTGGGGTCTGCGCCACACTCGAACCCTACCATCGGCTCTTACCAGCTGAAATCGTGACTCATCGGACCAGGCCACGGTTTTCCATTCATCTAGGGACCAACCGATATGCTCACGTGCCCACGAGAGTCGCTGCAAGCGATGTCGTTCTGTCAGTAAAGGCACTCGAGTCGGTCTTCTGCTGGAATAGCCCAAGAAATCCAAATTTCTCCGCACAGTTCTAGCAGACACGTCCATTGTACGTCCCACATTGATTTCTACGGTGATTTGACGCAGTGTTGCTTGTCTGTTAGAATTTACGACTCTTTGCAGACGTCGCCGGTCTCGATCTTTAAGTGCAGGCGGTCGACCACTGCGCTGTCCATGGTGGGATGTTATGCCTGAAATTTCATACTCTCGGCACACTCTTGACACAGTGGATCTGGGAATGTTGAATTCTCTAACGATTTCCGAAATGGCATGACCCATGCGTCTAGCTCCAACTAACATTCCGCGTTCAAAGTCTGTTAATTCACGTCGTGCGGTCATCATCACGTTAAAACCTCTTCACATGAATAACTTGAACAGAAATGAAAGCTCTGTAAAAGCACTGCGCATTTATACCTGTTCTATGCGATGCTACTGCCATCTGAAAATTTGCATATTGCTATCCCATGACTTTCGTCACTTCAGTGTAATGCCTGAACTCGGAACAACCGGTTTTGCACATTTTTACAATTTTGGTTTTCGCTACCCTTTGATTACTACCCATCGCCCCTAAAGTATTTACCCCACCCACCTTTGAGGAGTCAAATCGCCCTTTTGGGGTGATCGCCTCCAAGTTTGGAACCACTGATTTAATTAATACATTCCTTTTCTTTCTCTGCAACGAAAAAAAGAAACAAATTTTGATTAACCCTTTAAGCGCCATGTATTAAACTTTAGGCACCCTTAATAATTTTTGTTTCGTGTTCCAAGTAATTAAGTCAGATGTTTTGAATTCAACTTGAGTTAAATAATTAAGTTAATAGTTTTATTGATATTTTTTTCCAAAATTTTGTACATTAAATTCACCCAGTGAAACGTCTAAAAGCGGAATTTTATGTCACGGCCACTCAACGGGTTAATGGTGATCATTTTACAAATCACAAAAGCAATGTTTCTACTGCTTAACCAATAAAACTCTAGGACAAAGATTCTGATTGATCACATTTTTTACTACTTCTATACAAAAATTCATTCAAAAACCCATAACAAAAATTAATGCAAGTATTTAATTTCATTTCTTACCAATCAGCCAAAATATTGGAATACGCTAAAGAATTTTCTGCAACAGGTGACAAGAAAAACATTGGAACTTGAAGACTTCCAGAAGATTCCAAATGGACAGATAAGCATTCAAATAAATCAAACGCAACACCAGACGGATAACAAGGTAATAACACATTTCCTCCATTCCGGACAGTCACGGCTAAAAAGAAAGATGACTTTTATTCAAATTTTTATGTGTGACGCTTATATTTAATAATTAATTTAACATTATAAATGAAAGGGAAAAAAAGCAAGTAAGCACATTTTTAAAATAAAACTGATTCATAGAGATCTACCTAGATACATAAAAGCTAATCTAATAATTAAAATAAATAAATTTTTATAAATTATATTAGGTTCTGTCCAGCTTTAAAAAATTACATTGAAGTTGAAAAATGGTAACTAAAATGAAATGTAATTATTGCAATTACATTTTGGGGAAAGTATTTCTCCCAAGCTTTAACGTAGATTTACAAACTCCTGAACTATTTCATACAAAGGCATTGTTACTTTAATGCTTTCTGATTGTTATGAATTAATGTTACAGGCAGTTATTTCCTTTCATTCCACAAGCATAAATTTGATATTTTGCTAATTTTTTGTTTATTGTATTTTCAACATAGGAGGGATTATTATTAGCTGAGAAATAAGTGGTATTACATCACATTTTGCAATGCAAAACGTATGAAAGGCTATACAAAATTCTAAAATGCATCAGAAATTTTTGCGCTAACTATTGTTTACTTATTTAATTTCTGTACTCTTAAATTGGTACTGGAAATTTTTTTTTTTTAATTTATTTTTCAGAAAATATCAATTATAACCCATCTCCATCTCCACGTGAAACTTACTAATTTGCTTTTGAAAATAGGAGGGAGGGTTGGTTGGTTGTGTGTAGGATTTTCTGGCACAAGAGCCTTCAAAGGCTATGCTGCGCTAAGCAATGATAATGTCGCAAATTTATGGTAAGGCTAAAACTTAAAGAAAAACAACCATAAAACTTAAAATTATATACATTTTAAAACCAAACACTTATATGAATTTAAAATTCTTATCAGGTATGAAAAAGAACTGACTAATGATTTTGAGTAAAACCAGTAACACAAAACGAAACAAGGTCAAATCAACAAGAGGACAAAAAAAGACACTAAATTAGAGACATAAAACCAATTTCCTGTAGATATGGGAACAAATTAGGGTGGGGTATGTCCCCTAATAATTCTGTCAAAGATGGATAAAAATTGAAATATTTAAAACTTTCATGATTCAAATTTGGGCAGTTGCATGATGCAACACTGTCTGATTGGCATTGCATTTATTACAAATTGGGGCTGGTTCATGGCAAAGGTATTTGTGAGTGAACCTGGTGTGGCCGATGCGAATTCGGGATATTATAACTTGTTCCCTTCGCTTAATATTTAATAATTTAAAACCTTTTGTGTACGGCTGGAAGGAGCGCAATTTGTTTTGCATTTTTCCATTCCAGTCACGCCAAGAGATGTTTAGACCAGTGGTGGTCAACCCGCGCCACGTGTGCCACAATGTGGCACGGCAGACCAGTAACAGTGGCACGCAAAGACTTTTTGAAAAAAATCCAAAATTGAGGGGGAAATGTCGATTTCAAAAATATTGATAAAAACTAGAACCCTTAATCTGATAAATGTCATGATATAGTGACAATTAAGTGTCAAGAGGCTGGCTTAAAAATAGAGGAGGAGTAGAGGAGAGTGGTAATGAATGGGCCACTTTTTGGTTTTGAATTTTTGTAATTTTTTCTAACACTTTGTTTTAACTCTAAATTGGTGTTTTAGTTACTTTACTTATCTGGCTATCTAAGAAAGTCATAAAAGTTGGATTAGCACCTGTCCATTATGAATTATAATAGAAAATAAAAATTTTGAAATTTGGCCCATTCAACCCCACCTATGGGGTTGAATGGGCCATCGAAGGTAATGAATGAGTCACTAAATGAATTCAATGAAAACATGTGGATTTAATCTTTTATTTGCTGAATATGACAAAATAAATGTGGCACTTGACATGATGATACAAAATCATACTGATTTAAAATTATATAAATATCAAAACTGATGCAATTAAAATAAAATTGATGCATACCAATTGTAGCAGAAAAATGATTAAATAATGAGATTGTAAGAAATAAATAACATCAAATATATATAAAAAAATAACAGATAATACGCACTATGATTTAACAAAATTTATATATTTCAAAAATAACATTAAAAATCACTTTCAAAAACTTCATCTTCATTTTCAAACTTGTCAGAATTCAAATTTTTTTTTTAATTTACTAGACATCGAGAATAAGAAATATCTAACTTAAGTTACCAAGAAAGAATATGAAATTGTACTGTGAGGAATATAATATGAAGGAGAGAGGGGGCTTTTTCAAGCCACGCACTGCGACCAGAGGTCTATTGTACTATAGGAATATAATTGTAGATCTGCAAATTATATTCAGAAGTTACTACAAACCTATTTTGACGACAGTAATCTTTATCTATGACAGTCAGTTGTGTCTCATATTAATGCGAAAATTAAAAGAAAAGGAAGAAAAACAATATTTAGGTGGCCCATTCATTACCATGACATAGTGGCCCATTCAGCCCCACCTATACTTTTAGAATACATTTAGGTTTTTTGAGTACATTGAATTTAAATAACATCAAAATACATCTTAACCCATTAATGCCTAGCGTCCCTTTTTAGGGACGGTCCGAAAAGTGTGTCTGAATTTTCCAAAAATGAACATTTCAACCAAATAATTGTGTTCAATTATTACTTTGGTATTGCTTCAATTCTGTATTAACAGATTGCAGCCCATAACCGCTGTAAAGTGTGATCTGTAGCCATTTGATTATGATCTTTATCAAAAATTACATCGTTCGCAATCTCAAGAACAAAAAGCTAAGTTTTTAAAGTTATTAACAAGTAAATCTATCTGTGTTTGATATATGTGCTACTTTGATCGATGTTTTAGTTTACCTTTTTTTGCAATTTTGTAAATTTAAAATTTTTTAAAGATTTTATAGCAATTTAAGAACGTCCCTAAAAAGGGACGCTAGGCACCAAAGGCTGCATTGTTTAACCGTTGCTGATTTCTTGCTTAGAATCTATAATTTTTCTCAAAGAAGTTAGTAAATGTTTTAAGACTGAAAAACAGATAATAATTGTTATTTTTAAAACTTATTTTACTTTCAGAATCTAATTACATTAAATTAATTAATATATATAAACTTAATTATACAATGTTCTTAAATATAGTCTTTTCTTTTTTTTAATTACAAAAAATATTCAAGGTAAATTTTGAAAGAAAGCTATTTCAAAAATGTAATTCTTTAAAACACTAATTATTCCTTATATTTCATTACTTTTTTATAATGCATTCAGGTGTTTATTATTTTTTAGTCTCACTGTTGGGGGTGGGGGGGGGGGGAAGAAGCCCTAAGCTGTTTCAGAAGCTTAGCATTTCACCTTGATGAAGAATTCAAGGATTGCATATGTGTATGTTGTTTGGGAAAAAGGGGGGGGGGGGTTGCAGATTTAATTTCAGAATTCCTTGAGCATTCCAATTTTGATCTCTACTGTGAGAATTTATTTACTTCTCTTGCGCTCCTACGTGATTATTTGTCTCAGCAAGGTTTTGTGCAAGAATCGGATTAAAAAATGCTCATGAACTGAAGTTACGTTGTTCAAAAAAGAAAAGAGAGGAAGTTTTGAATAAATGCCGATGACAGGTAAAATAATATTACGTTGGTTCGGTGGAATAATAGCAATGTCATAACTATTGCATTGAATCTTCATGGAGTTTATCCTATTGTAAAGGCTGAGCGATTGTCCAACAGCGAAAAGAAAGTAATTGAAATTGATGAACCAAATATATATGGTTGCTCAATACAAACGTTGCATAGGGAAAAATATCCCATGCATCAAATATCGGGAACTACCGGTTTTTGATCCACTCTAAAGAATGGTGGTAGCCGCTCTTCATTTTTATTTTAAAAGCTGCTGTACAACATGCATTGAGCTCAAGAGAGTTGAGTTAGGTATTATGGGGCTAGTTGTTATATTGTTTTAAATAAGACTTAGGTAAGATGTGCCCATTGAAGTAAAAGACCTTATCGGAATGCAGCAAATGCAATACGTAGGTTTTCAGAAAAAAATGTTTTGCTGACTTTCATACTCAACAACACCAATATTTTCTTGTTCTCTGAATCTACTTCCCAGTTTATGTTAATTGCTGCTTTTATTTCTTCTTATAAATTGTCATTTTCAATATTACATCGTAGGCAGAAAAAAAATTTTGGTAAAAAAGTATGTACCCTCTGGTGCCTAGCGTCCCTTTTTAGGGACGATTTTTCTTTCTTAAATAAAAAATTTATTTTTTACATGATAATTTTTTAACTATTTTTTCTGTCCACTAAACACTATTTGTAACCAGTATACAAAGTATCGTTGAAAAATAAAATGTCAGGCATTAATGGGTTAAAATTAGTTTATAGATATGGAAAGACTAGCTTATACATATGTATGCAGTGACATACTTGGTACATTTTAGCTAGGAAATTTTTTACTAAAAAGGGAAAAACTTACTTTTCAGTCAGATTCTTGACCATGCCACTCTAGTTTGAAAATGGCTCGGTGCAAACGAATGAAAATTGGATGAGTTTAGTAGAACAAGTAGCTACATCTATTAATGGCATCAAAAAAAAAAAAAAAAAAAATCATGCAAATACTTTTTCATATTTTGTTAGTGGCCCATTCATCACCATGGCCCATTCATTACCACTCTCCCCTACTTAGCGTTAGCTTCGGACATCCAACGGAAGCTGTGACGCTACAGACAATGCTTCGTAAAGCATATTCGTGCTTGACACGAATGACACTTCCGATGCTGTAGACAGGGACGTCATTTCAAGTTTTTCCAGAAGGGGGGGCAAAGGGTAAAAACACAATGCAATTTCACCAGAAAACAACAAAAACCACACCCACTTTTTGTAAATACATTGATTTCTCAAAGTCAGGGGGGAGGGTGGACAATTGACCCCCCCTGCCCCCCCCCCCCCCCCCAATTGACGGGCCTGGCTGCAGAATGGATTCTTGATCTGCAATAGTTTCAGCTACGGGTGATGAAATTGAAAAAAAAAACTGCAACTAAAATTAAGAAACTAGATTGGACAAAATTTGGCATGGTTGTACGAATAAAGACCCTTAAATTGTTTTTGTTACATTACTTGAAAATAATTTGGGAAAAAAAACTTCAAAAGTGTCATCGAATTATCTATCACAAGTTCCTTGCCAAGGAATGAGACTTTTTCTCTGTTGGTGACCCTTTAGAGTTAACTGCATTAATTACGAATTAAAGCTCTGAATGTTTTGTGAACTTTTCCCAGGAGAAAGAGGAGAGTATGGCAAGTTACTCCTTCAATAAAATGTGCAATAGCTATCCAAAGGAAAAATAGTCATAAGTTTTTAGAATTTTAGGGAGTGTGTTTTCAAAATATCTGGAAGGAAAGCAATGAGGACTTGCTACTTAGAAATAGAGAATAGCGAACTAGTTTAGCTATGCCATCTCTTAACATCCTGCGTTTAAGTAATTTAAATTTAAGATTGTACAAAAAAAAAAGGGGGGGGGGTCTTAAACCAGTAGAGGCCATTTACAGTTTTTTATGATGAAACTTCAGTTTCTTTCTCTCTACCTTGGAGAAAAAAGAATAAAACTTTAAAAGTTAATACTGAAAGTATCAACCGAAATTTAATAATTTTCCAATGGTATATGGAGAAAATTTTACACCGATTTTAAGTATTCATTCTGTGTTAGCCTTCTGAATTAGCTCTGTTATTACCCTTCTGAAATCCAAATCAGAATTACTGACCTTTTGCATTGGTAATCAAATATAAGAGCTTACTTCCATAGAAAGATACCCACGTTGTATAGAAATTTGGAAATTTAAAACAACAAATTTTTTTTTCACATTTACCTACTTTAGCCGTCTGATGCTGTTGTAGATTTGGCTAAAAATACGCTTCTAAGCAAATATTTTTTGTTATGAATGCCGAAAAATCAAAATACCGTTGAATATTAATTGATTGCACTTAAAACAGTTAAATTTCTTAGGATTCTCAAGAACTAGTCCTAAAATTAAAGACTTGGTAGAAAAGATGCAGACTCATAAACCACATTAAGTACAGACTGTTTAATTTTTAGAATAGAATGTTTGATGTTATTTGTTTCTATTTTAAGTATAAACCAACTGACAGAATCTACAAAAATGTTTACTAATGATAACTCTTAAGTTCGGACTTCTTTTTATCTTTATTATCATTTAGATTTAAATTACTCAGATTTAAGAGAAAAAAATGTTTCATTTGAGTAAGAATTACATAATCAGTCAGCATAAAATCTATTTTTAACTTAAAAAAATAAATTTGTTGGAAAAATACAATGTGGCACGCTGAGTTTTTTCTCTCCAGATAGTGGCACTCTCCCTAAAAAGGTTGGCCACCCCTGGTTTAGACTGTCTGCAATACAATTTTTAATGCCTTCGAAGGGTATGAGATCTTCAACATAGGCACTTGCACACTTGGCAGCTGCATCGACTGTCACATTGCCAGCTATTCCCACATGGCCTGGTTGGTTGGTTGTTTTGGGTTTAGTGGCGCAAGAGCCTTTGTAGGCTATACTGCGCCAAACAATAACCCATAAAGCATACAAAATTTTTAAAAACCTTTTAAGACATACACAAAGATGAAGTTTAAAATTTTAACTAATTAAGAGAAAGAAAGGACTAAAAATTTTAAGTAAAATCAGAAATATATATTAAAACGAAGACAAAACACTCATGACGAAGATAAAACCACTAAATTAGAGAGATAAAACCAATTTCATATAAAAAGGAAAACAGATTAGGATGGGGTGGATCCCCAAGTAATTCCGTCAAAGATGGATAAAAATTATTAAAATGTTTAAAACGTATGTGATTAAAATTTGGGCAGTTACATAAAATGTGCAACACTGTCTGATTTACATTGCAGTTAAGACATGTAGGTGTAGGTTCGCGGCAAAGAAGATATTTATGCGTAAATCTCGTGTGACCAATGCGAAGCCGAGATATTATGACTTGGTCCCTTCTTTTAGCCCTTAGGGATTTAAAGCCTTTGGTCAGTGGCTGGATGGAATGCAATTTATTTTGCGTTTCTCCATCCCAGTCACGCTGCCATGAAATGTTAAGGCAGTCTGTAACGTGATTTTTAATGTCTTCATAAGGTACGAGATTTTCCGTATAGGAACTTGCCGTCTTGGCAGCTGTATCGGCTGCCTCATTTCCAGTAATGCCTACATGGCCGGGTATCCAACAAAAAATAATATCAAAATTGTTGTCTTTTAGACTATTGTATACGTGAAAAGATTGAATAACTAATGGGTGACTATTGTTGTTGCAGTTAATGAGAGCGTCAATTGAGCTCTTCGAGTCAATGTATAAAATCCATTTTTTATAATTTGATTCTGCTATTGTTTTTAAAGATGTGGTTATGGCTTTTATTTCCGATGTGAAAACAGAGCAAGTTTTATTTAATTGTTGTGCGATTGTTTGGCCATCAATTACTGCTGCGAAGCCGACATGATCGTTTGCTTTCGATCCGTCGGTAAAAATTTCATTATGTATAAAATATTTTTGCTTCACATCATTGTAAATCTGTAGGTAGACTGAATCGGGTGTAGTGTCTTTTTGATATTTACTGAAATCATGAAGGACAGAAAAGTTGCATTCATTCCATGGTTCAATTAGTTTTGTTGCGTTGTAAGTATCAAAATCTGTAATTTGTAAGTCATTAAGTGCCTGTCGCATTCGGATCCCAAATGAAGGGGTGACCGAGGGACGGCGTAAAAACAGGTCTGTATTTGACGGATGGAAAATATACAAATGCAAGGGATGGTTCATGTTCTGTTTGATTTTAAAATAGTAATTTAGAGAAAGATTCAGTCTTCTATTGTGGAGTGAAGGTTCGTGAGCTATTACATATAGGCTATTGATAGGTGATGTTCGAAAAGCACCTGTAGATATACGTAATGCCTGGTGATGTACAGTGTCCAGAGTTTTAAGATTAGTTTTAGCGGCTGAGCCATAAATTTGGCACCCGTAATCAAGTTTGGAGCGTATTAGAGCCCTGTAAATTCTTAACATGGAATCTGTGTCAGCGCCCCAAGAAGTGTTAGCCAAGACTCGAAGTATGTTTGATTTTAAAGTACTTTTCTTTTTTAAATCTTGCAAATGTGGAATAAATTTAAGTTTGTTATCCAGGGTGATCCCGAGAAATTTTCCTTGTTCTTTTACAGATATCGGTTGATTATTTATGAGAAGATTTGGATCGGGGTGCAGACCTCTTTTACGGCAGAAATGGATACAGAAGGTTTTTTGAGCTGAGAACGAAAACCCATTTTCCTCTGCCCATTGAGAAACTTTATTGATAGCCATTTGAAGCTGTCTTTCAATGGCACTCATGTTCGTTGACGAGAAAGAGATTTGAAAATCATCAACGAACATAGTACCCTTGACAGGAGGAGGAAGTTGTTCGAGTAAGTTATTGATTGCTATGAGAAAAAGAGTTACGCTCAGCACACTTCCCTGGGGTACTCCTTCCTCTTGGGAGAAGGTGTCTGACAGGGCTGACTTGACACGTACGCGAAAAATTCGATGTTTAAGGAAATTGGAGATAAAAATGGGTAGATTCCCACGAAACCCATACTCATGTATGGTTTTGAGTATCCCATATCTCCAGGTACGGTCATATGCTTTTTCCATGTCAAAAAATACGCTCACAAGATGTTTACGTTTCAGGAATGCTTCTCGGATTGAGGTTTCCAGTAGCATTAGATTGTCTATGGTGCATCTACCGCGTCTGAATCCGCTTTGATGTGAAGCTAGCAGATGATTCACCTCCAGAGTGTACATCAGTCTGGTGTTGACCATTCGCTCCATCAATTTGCAAAGACAACTCGTTAGAGCAATTGGTCTGTAACTTTCGGGTTGATTGGGATTTTTGTTAGGTTTAAGAATAGGCACAACAATTGCTTGTGTCCAGAGTTTTGGGAAACAGTTTTCAGACCAAATCCTATTAAAAAGATACAAAATATTGTTTAATGAGGTTATGCTTAATTTTTTTAACATCAAATTATGGATATCATCTGGACCAGGTGTAGTGTTTTTGGCTTTTTGTAAGGCACTATTTAGTTCTGTAAAAGTAAAATTTGTGTTGTATATTTTAAAAGTATTTGAGTTAAAATTAAGTGATTTTCGCTCTTTAAGCGTTTTAAAAGCAAGAAATTTTTGGCTGTAACTATCTGCCCTAGAGACTTCTGCTAAATGAGTCCCTAAGCAGTCGGCCACTTCTTTAAGCTCAGATAGCGTTTGTCCATTTTTCTCCAGAATGGGAGCACAGCTTGTTTTATAATTTCCAGCGATTTTCTTAATTTTATTCCGTACGATTTTAGATGGAGTGGACGTCGTGATTGTGCTGACATATGTACGCCACGAGTCCCGCTGGCTTTTCCGCCGAATCCTCCGAGCTTCAGCACGAGCTCGTTTAAGTGCCACAAGATTTTGCGTGGTTGGATATCGACGAAATGTGCTCCATGCTTTTCTCTGATTTTTATAGGCTTTCTGACAATTAGAGTTCCACCAAGGCTTAGGAAATTTGATCCTGCCCTTAGTGGTTCTTGGAATAGCAATGTTCGCTGCATTTAGGATAATTTCTGTTACTCGGCTCACCGCTGCATCGATGTCGGTTCCATTCACTACTTCCGATGTTATTTCTGCCAACTGGGTAAATGCTGACCAATCAGCTCGATCAAGACGAAAACGGGCTTGCTGCTGCTCATTATAGTTGCAGCGTCCAGTAAAGGTTAACTTGATCGGGAAGTGGCCACTGGTGTAGAAGCCACCTTCCACCTCAAAATCCCAGAGTGGCAGAAGCGAAGGTGTGCATATTGACAAATCGATGGCATGGTATGTCTGCGTAGGAAGATGGAAATATGTATTTTCACCGTTGTTAAGGATGCATAGATCGTTGTCACCAATTATATTTTCTATTATCAGTCCTCTGCTGTTTGTGTCTGGACTCCCCCAGAGAGGATTGTGGCCATTGAAATCCCCCAAGATGATAAATGGGGGTGGAAGTTGATCTATCAATGTCTGCAATTCCACACTTCTCAAATCGTAAGAAGGTGGAATATACACAGAGCAAACTGTGATGAGCGAGTGAAGGTGAACACGCGCAGCTACTGCCTGAAGGGACGTGTTGATGTTGAGCTGGCTAGATGCGTAATCAGTGGAGATTAGCATCGCCACTCCTCCACAACGACGGTCACCTGACAAGCAGTCCTTGCGGTGTATATCAAAACCTTTCAACCTCGGTCTATCAACAGGCGACAAGAATGTTTCTTGCAGACAAAAAATGGCCGGTTGGTGTGTTTCGACAAGATCTTTGACGTCCGTGACATTATGCGAGTAACTCTGACAATTCCAAGATAGAATGTTCAGGGCCATGGAGAGAAAAAGGAGGAAAAACGGCCAAAAGAAAGAAGGACGCCTCATTTGGCTTGAACGTCCGTCCATCCTTCATCTTCGGATGACGGAATTTCTTTAAATTCGACGTCCTCTACTTCATCATGAATGGAGTGATGAAGTGATTTGGTGAGTTTTACTTGCTTGTTAGGAAGCAAGAAGTCCTCTTTTTTAAAAGCAAAATATTTAGGAGGCCTCTGTTTAGAGGTAGCTCCAATTTTAGCACGCGCTTGTATAATTTTTTTTTTCAGTGCATTTTTTCGAATTTTGTGCCTTTGGTACAATTGAAAAAAGTGATTCAGCAAGATTTATATTTACCATTTGCGTTTCTTTATTTTCATTTAGTTTTTTCGGAGAAGTTTTTGCACTATTGGATTGCTTTTGTGTAGTTTTGGGTTTGTTAGTTTGAACAGAATTAATTTGGGTTTGTGCCTCTGTTTGTGTGCTGGAACTTTAAAAAATCTTTTTAATTGCTGCAGCATAAGATAATCCAGTTGTAGGGGTACGGGCTTCAACAATTTTTCGTGCCTCAGGATAAGATACGTTTTGGGTCGTTTTTATGACTTGAATTTCTTTCTCAAGGATCCATTTAGAGCATTTTCTTGAGTAAGAGGGATGGTCTCCCTTGCAGTTGACACATTTAAATTCCTTCGTACATTCATTGCTATCGTGGCCGGGCTCAGAACATCTGGCACAAGCAGTCGTTCCACGGCATGATAGCTTGGAATGACCGAAACGCTGGCATTTAAAGCAACGAAGAGGATTTGGAATATATGGTCGAACTGGGCAAGAGAGGTAGCCAGCCTTGACACGTGAAGGGAGGTTAGGAGTACTAAACGTCAAGATGATATGTTTAGTCGGTAATATTTCTCCATTACGTCTGATGGTAATTCTTCTCACTCCACTTACGTGCTGGTTTTTCATCTCCTCTAAGATTTCCGTCTCCTGAGTATAGAGATGATCGGGCTCCGAAATGATTCCCCGAGAAAAGTTTAAAGTGGCATGTTCAGAAATGGTGATTAAATACGAACCTATTTGTTTCATGGCCATTAAAGATTTGACTTGGTTTTGATTTTTAATTTCAAGAAGAAGATCGCCACTGCGTAATTTTTTTACGGATTCAAATTCACCTATCTGATGCACAAGCGCTTTATTGATGATAAAAGGGGACACTTTAGAAAGATTTAAAGTTGGATCATTACGTTTAATTAAAAAGAACTTCGGATTATTTAACGAGACATTCTGATGCTCCCCTCGAGGGGGAGGAGGGTTTTTATTTTCAGTATCCATTAGCGGACCGGAGAACTGGGGGGAAAAGTGGGGTCGGGCCCCTGCGTAGCCCCCCTACACAGGGGTAAGGCTGCATACGACAGGGTTCGCCAGCTAGCCCTGAAGCCTCCCGTAAGAGATACCGCTTGGCCCCGGTACCACTCAGCCATCGGCACGGTCGCCACACCTTGGCTTGGGCTTGTTCCGAAATTTGGTAAGTGTGATGAGGGAAGGTGGGAGAAAAGTTCCCTACCCGCCGAACTTCGGTTTGAGCAACTGGGGGTCACTACTCCGCCAAGAGCTCGCCCCGAACACACCACACCGCAAGCCCCCCCACCACGACAAGGTAAACGGACAACGGGGGGGGGGGGGGGGGCCACATGGCCTGGAATCCAAGATAAAAAAAATAAAAAAAAAAACTTCATAATTGTTTTGCTTCAAACTATAGTACAAGTGAAAATATTGGATAAATAAAGGATGACATACACGTCGAAGATGTTGAATTGAAGGAAGAATGTGATTTGAATGTGTACTTGGATTTAGAATTTGAATCAGATGAATTTGAATACAGAGTATCTGATATCAAAGAACTCTTGGAACTGAATGAAGACGGTGATTTTATGAATGCAGACAATATTGAGATTAAAGAAGATTGCAATTCAAACAGAAAAATGGAGGTGGAAGACAAGCCAGATACATTGGAACACACAATGTCTGATAAAGATGACCTCATGAAATTTACACTATATGAAATGCGTGATTTTATACACACAGATGATGCTGAATTGGAAGCAAATTGCCATTTGAATTTCACCAAGGAAGTAAAACATGAGCCACAAAAGTTGGACTACCTGACGTCTGAAGACTACGAACTCATGAAATTTAATGAAATGGGCTATTTTGTTCTAGCAGTTGATGCTTAATTGAAAAAAAGAAAAATGCATAATGTCTCACGAAGATGACCTCATGAAATTTACACCACATGAAATGGGAGATTTTATACACACAGACGATGCTGAATCGAAAAAAGACTGCAATTTGGACTTCAACAAGGAAGTAAAACATGAGTCATAAAAGTTGGACTACTTGACATCTGATGGCTACGAACTCATGAAATTTAATGAATTGGGCTATTTTATTCTAACAGCTGCTACTGAATTGAAAAAAGAATGATTTCAAGGTCAACAAGGAATTCAAATTGGAATCTGATATGTGTGATGCCATTGAACATAACGCAGATAAAGGGAATTTAATTAAAGAAGGCAACCTGGGGGGATGTTCTGCTCTTTTGGAGTCGCTGGAGACAGTGAACCATCAGATGGCGCTACCGTAGAAAGAGATTGAATTTTTTCGTTTCTCCCTCTATACTCGATTCCACATGTCCTCGTGTCGTCGCTGTAGCCCCGTTCCCTGCGCGCAACCTGTTTTAGCGTCGTTTTTCGTCTACTGCTCAGAAGCGGTCGAGAGCGTTGCAGGCCATGGGTTTATATATTTATTTTGACCATGATTCGTTAAAACGGGCTTCCAAATTAACTTATTTTGTCTCATACATTTTTATTTAGTAGGAGGAACAAATATAGATGAAAAAAAAAACATTTTTATTTTCTTAACTTATGATTGAATTGCTTAAAGCTCAACGGAAAAAATAGAATTGTTTTCAAGCATCGAAAGTAATAAATGCGCAATAACATTTCAAACTGAGCCTAGTCTATTTTTCTGGCAGCTTTTGTACGCCACCGTGTGTATTTAGCAAAGTTGCCAAAAATTTTCCATGCTTTTTTTGTCAGAATTTGAATTTATAAGTCAATTGTCCTCTTAACATATTTGCATTGTCTTCCATAAAATCCAAAATTGGTCCAGTTGGTCTTTTCAACCGACTTCAAAAAAGGGGCGGTTATCACTTCATATCGTATGTTTTTTCTTTTTTAGCTCAGACAGAACTCTTGACCCAGAGAACCGATTTTGACTATTTTTTGCAATTACTACTATTAACTCACAATCTGTAAAAAAAAAATTCATATAACTTATTTAAGTCTTGCTACTCAGTTTTCACACATTTCCTGTTCTCGTAGTCTCTGGAAACTTGGAATGCCACCTCAGACCCGATAATAATGCAATATTATCTAATCATATTAATTGATTATTATTTCCAATTTTAATCAAAAACATTTTTTCATAAACTCTCTTTTTTGTTGACCAAAAAAATGCTTGCATTAATTAGAATTAAATTTCTACAGAGGCCACTGATTTTTCTGCATAAGAATTTCTTTTACGATGTTCCAAAGTAATCAGAACGTGAATTATAACTGTTTGTAACTAATTTCATGCTAAAATGTAGGCGAGTCTTGTATTGGAAATTCATTATTCATCACGGTGACTGTTGAACAATGCTTTTACCAAATGTATCCCAATTTTTTAAACAATTAAAATACAGCAGTTAGTATATTCAAGGCACATTATAGATTGGAGAACTTTTAATATAAATGCTAGAAAATGTGAGTCAAATGTTCTGTTTTATTTCATCTTTTTAGCAGATACGAGGTGTGGCTATTAAATAACGGGACTGACGCTACAGTGGAACGAGTGCGCATGCGTCAACAAAAAATGACCAACAGCTGTTTAGTTTGAAACCTACTCTTCAGAATGCAGTTAGTCTCGTTTCTGTAAACAACATCGTTGAGTCATAACCTTCATTTACCTTAGTGTTGTTATTTTGTTTTGCCGGAAAAATGGTTAGTGTAATAATAGAACAACGAATTGTTATTAAATTTCACTTTAAACTTGGAAAAACCGCTACCGAAACCTATAATTTACTAAAAGAAGTGTATGGCAGTGAATGTTTATCGCGGACTCGTGTTTTTGAATGGTTTAAGCGTTTTCAAGATGGTCGACAAGACGTTGAAGATGATTCGCGGCCAGGTCGTCCTTCAACATCAAAAACGGATGGCAATGTTGAAAAAGTTGCTAATTTGATTCGGTGTGACCGTCGATTAAGTATTCGTGCAGTTGCTGAATCTGTAGGCATTGATAAAGAATGTGTACGGCAAATTTTACATGACAATTTGAACATGCGAAAAGTGTGTGCAAAAATGGTACCAAAAATTCTCTCGATTGAACAACAAGCAGCTCGCAAAAATGTTTGTACTGACACGTTGAATGCCATTGAAAATGATCCAAATTTATTGCAAAGGATAATAACATGTGATGAATCGTGGTTTTTTACCTACGATCCAGAAACAAAGCGCCAATCCATGCATTGGAAGACCCCAATTTCACCGAGAGCCAAAAAAGCAAGAATGAGCAAGTCAAAATTTAAATCAATGATGATTGTTTTTTTCGATATTCATGGGATTGTGTACCTTCACTGGGTTCCTGAAGGTCAAACAATTAATCAACATTACTACCTTGAAGTGCTTCATAAACTACGTGAAAGAGTAAGAAAAAAACGACCCGAAATGTGGAAGGACAAATCATGGGTTTTGCACCAAGACAATGCGCCAGCTCATTCAGCGTTGTCTGTTAAGCGGTTTATGGCCAAGTACAGCCTCCCAGTGTTAGAACATCCATTTTACTCGCCAGACCTAGCACCATGTGACTTTTATCTTTTCCCTAAGGTGAAATCTGCATTGAAAGGTACGAGATTTGAATCTGTAGAAGCTGTTCAAGAAAAAGCGGCAAGAGTCCTGAAAGAGTTGACAGAAGATGACTTCCAGCACTGTTTCGAACAATGGAAAATTCGCATGGAGCGTTGCAGGGATAGAGAAGGGGTGTATATTGAAGGTGATAATAAGTAATTATGTATAAAATGAAAATAAAAAATTTTACAATATCAGTCCCGTTATTTTATAGCCACACCTCGTATGTGTTCTTATTTCTGATTGGTTCATCTCTGGTATATTTCTATTAAACATATATTATCTATAGATAGTACTTCCAGTGCATTCAGAGAAATATTAATAATTTGCTCATTTCTAACTGTTAAAGATATATTTTCACAGACATACTACATCAATATTACTACATCAATATTACTTCATTACTACTTCATATTATATTTCATGCAAATGCTCCATAAAATTAATAAGAACTATCAAAGCTCCTATAATTTGAAACAATTGGCATGAAAACCTAATCCTTGTTCCCCTCTTTGAAGAATTGTGAGCGAATTTAATCAGAAATATTTAAATATTTACAGCTTCCCAACTAATTTATATTGCAAAACAGTGCACATTACTTTTTAGGGAAGAAATCCAAAGTGGATAAACATGACAAAATGAAAACGAAACCAAAACTGTTCAAGTGGATCAAGTCTGACTCTAACAAGCCCACAGAAAAACCCTGCGACGAATTCTCTCTGCACAGATGGACTCCTGGAGTGGCCAGATACGACTGACGTTAAAACAGGTCATTTCAAAAAATTACCAGACTTTGGAGGAAGTTCAAAAAGCTGCATGTATTGAGGAATTGGCTTGGAAAAGCACCCGATCAAATTCTAATCCTTTTGCACAATTTCAAGAGAATCCACAGGTTTTCCATTTGTCCCTTAAGCAAAGCAACATAGAAAGAAGATTGACTGATACCTGTGAAAATTTAACTACCATATTTTCGCGAATAAGCGCCGCTGCGCATACAAAAAAAAAAGTCAAAAAATTGCTTCTGCGGCGGATATAGTGTTTTTTTTCCTCCAAGTAAAAAAGATTTTTTTTTTCGGGAAAAAAGTTGAAAATACCGCCGATAGTGGCACCATATGCAGCTTCTTTCAACCTTCAACCTCAAGCAACGAGAAAGCAAGAGGGGGGAAGGGAGGTGAGTCAGGGATTGCACGGGTTACGCACGGAAGAGCGAAACTCTGAAGCATGCATGTGGCCGAGCAAGCCCCAACGGAACGAAGGGAGATAAGCATTGTTGGCAGGAGTTATAGGGGGAGGGGACTGACGTTTCACTATTGTGAAGGGGATAACCTCTCACGAAAGTGGATACTCGGGGGGTGGTCAAGCGACTTGATAAGAAACTTGTTTTCAAAAATTTTATTCAATCACATTGTTGCTGTCGTTCGTGCGTTTTTTTTTTCTCGTAGAGTGCTCATTTTGAAATGGCTCCTAAACGATTGCGTCGTTACACTGGTGCTTTCAAGCTAGAAGTTATTGCAGAGGCGGAAGAAATTGGAAACCGTCCGAAATGGATTCAGTGAAGGAAGCGGCGCGGAAATGTTCAGCCTCCCCGGCCGTCACCCCTGGAGGGCTGGCAAAGAAATTGCAGCCGTTGGATTTGGCTCCCAACCAGTTTTAAGAGTCACATGCGGCAGCAGTGGAAATTGTGGATGGCGAGCGGACTCCACGAATATACAAAGAGCGGCAACCTGAAGAAGGCTTCGTACGCGGAAGTGGCCGATCGCTGCATGGGATGCGATGACGCCGCTCAAGATAATTTCCGGCTTCACAGAAGCAGACCCGATTCCCCCAAATTCAGATGTTGCCGAAGAAGTTTGCGTCTCGGATGAAGAAGAAAACAGTCCGGAGCTGGATGAATTCCTTTAAAGGCTGTTTGGCTCGGACAGTGATTTCGATGAATTCTGAATCGCCGATACGTAGTGGAAGCGACCCACTCAAAAAAGCATGCAGCGCCATGAGGAGAAGGGTCTGCGTCCCGCGCTCTCTATGACCAACCGATGTCTCCTCCTCAAGAAAGAAAATTTTATAGTTAAAAATATTTGAAAAATTCTTTTATTTACATTTCGATCCAGTTTATTTGCTACTTATTGCACTTTTAAGTTATTTAATGCTGGGTGGGGCGCTTTTGTGGGTGCGGCGCTTAATCCCGAAAATATGGTAAACAAGTGTCCCTTTTGTAAGATAAAGTCACTAATTTGGAGAAAGAAATGAAAAATCCTAGCACTAGTAGTAATAATACCAGTTATAAAGGTCGTAGGAAAATTGGACCATGTTTTCTCTGTAACCGCATGGGTCATTTTAAAAGAGATTGTAATGTTGATATTTCTAGTAAAAATAACGATAATTTAAACTAGATAGAGAAGCTGTGACTGTTCCTGCACAAGTAATAATTCCCAAAATTTCCAAGGAGATTCTTTTTCAGCATGAGACTAACTGTAACTTACCCATTATAGATGTACAAATTAATAATGTATATTTTTGTATCATTCCGACGCCGATCTCCACATTCTTATTCATAATTGATAGCGTAAAACGACGTTCATACGATGTTCGATCGAGTTCTCATGCCTAATGTAATATAATGTACTAAAATGAAGGTGGTATTCAAATTAGGTGGACGCTTCTCAACTCTTCTGATTCTGCTTGCAGTTTTAGGTTGGCATCACCCGATGCCCAATCATATGCAAATGACTGGTAAATAAATAGTGAACGATTGGACTCGTTCTTTCTTTTTTTCATCACTGCCCGCTCAGAGGTAGGTCCGGCATCGAGGGCCGGCGGTTTTTTCGCCTTTTGATTATGGCCAGGGTTTTCCTTAGTTAAAATGGTTCGTGTAATGTTTTATTTTTAAATGTTTTACCAATAAATTCTTGGTTATCTTTTTAAATGATTGTCCGACCTTTCTAAATCTCAAACACGTAGCCATAGCTTCTGCTTTGCTGTATTATACTCTGCAGTACAAATAGTATCATATTAGATTGACTCTAGGTGTTTAACCTTTTAAACTTAGCTTGTTTTTATGAAACATGGAAGTTATTTGAAGAGGTTTAGAACTTAGAAGTTATCATTTGGGTTATGGGCCCAGATAACTAGTAGTTGCAGTAGAACAGTATTAGGCATCGTGTTGAGTGAAATGGAATGGACTTCGTTTTTTTTCCCGAGTCAATAAATGACGAGTGCATGTAAATCTTTTGAAGTTTTTTCCCCTGGCATCAGTTGTGATAAAAAGCGTTGTGGATTGTCGTTCTTCATCGGATATTTTGAACTGGATTATCGATGGTCAGTGTTAAATTTTTCTCAGATACTTCATTTAAATTAGATGGGGGGATAAAGTTGGTTGATTTAGGTAGAATAGTGGCTGAGCAATCCGGCGGAAGACCTGGGCCTAACCTGGGTGGGAAATCGGATCAGTTGCACTATTTAGGTTCGTTTGGTGAAAAATTTTGGTTGTTGATATTTCTCTCGCTTTTCGTATCGTATTCAACGATGGCATTCCAGAGTGTACCTATTGAGAAATTAAGGGCCGATAACTACGTTAGTTGGTCATCGGATATTAAATTCGTATTAATGGAAAGGGGACTTCGGAATATCGTGAATTGCACTGAGAAAAAACCCGTACCTAGTAAAGATGACCTAAAAGCTATTGAAATTAAAAACTTCCAAAATCGACAGGATGTTGCTTTATCGATAATTTATCTGAATTTGGAGAAAGATTTTAAGAAAATAATTAAAAATTTTGACAATCCTGCTGACGCCTGGAAAGCTTTAAAAGAGCATCACTTTCCCTGCAACCGTTGTCGGCATATCGCATTGTTCTCAGAATTGGCCCAATGTCGAATAAATCAGGGCGAGTCCATAAATATTTTTTCGGCTCGTATTCGGCAAATTTTTGAAAGAATCAAAGCGATTGACGATAATTTTTTGGAGAGCTATCTTAACTTTCAGATATTGCGTCATTTGCCCACGGAATTCGATAACATATGGGCCATTCCATAAAAAGTGAAACCAATTGGTCAAAAATTCATATTGAAGTTATGTTGCTATGTTATACATCATTTTAAAGTTTAAGATGTATATTTTAAGAATCCTGCATTGGTTTTTTGGTGAGAGTTAGAATAATACTTGTTTTCTTAGTTGGAAGTACGATATTCACGAACTTGTAAAAATCAGAAAAAAGAACACATTTTTAAATGCATATTTTTCATCGAAAAAAAACAAAAATAAAAATAGCTACTTATAGCACAATTTTAACTACTAAGACGGTACTATAATAATATGCATTCATTAACTTCTTTTGAATTGATCTAAATGGTGTAATTGAAGTTTGAAAAAAAGAAGTTTGATGTTACGTCTGTAACAAAAAAGCAAAAGTTGTCATTACGTCCTAAAAAATCGAAATAAAAAAAAAAAACCCTTAATGGTCCTTTTGGCAAATTCTTAGAGTAATTGCCCACCATAGTTAAAAATATTGCAACTGATTTAGTTTTTAAATTAATGCTGTTACAGACGTAACATTTCGGACATAACAAATGGCTCTATGTTACGTCCGTAGCAAAAGTAAATTTCCAATTAAATAGGTAAAAAGCACAGTATGAGCAATACATGTATATAGCATAATATGGTATGAGTACTAAAGTTTCTGGTATTCTGATTTTGAAATTTTTAATTATGTCGGCATGTAATTGAAATTTATTTGCGAAAATGCCGTTCGAATTTCGAAAACGTAGGACGAAAAAGGACATTTTTTCATTCAAAAAAAAAAAAAAAATTTATCAAAATTGACCAACTGTCACCAAGAAGGTTAAATTTTAGTTTGGTACTAGTATTCTGCTATATCATCTAACATTTTCAAATTTTTAAGTTCTCCTACGACGAATCACTGATTCCAGGGAGGAATTTACTTTTCCCGATTTTTTTGATGTAGCAGCCCCATTATGCATTAATTTTAAGAATACAAATAAATTTGTGTGAAGGCCCTTCTAAACTTTTCTTGTGTCAATCTTTCTTGGAAATAATTGTCTTAAGATGCATTAATTTATTGTTACGTATTGACATATCGGCATATGCTCTCAACTCCCCCAGACTTACCCAAATTTTCTAAAACTGTTACAGTATAATTTAAAATATTCAAAAAATGTGTTAATTAATGCTACTGTATTGTTTTAGCACAAAAATCTTTGTTTATTCCTGCTTTAAAATACTGTTTTCTACTTTCAAATCAGAGATGTTACGTCTGTAACACCACTTTGTTTCGTCCGTAACAAGTTTATGAATTTTTTTCACAAATTCGGTAGTCAAAATCCACACAATCTTTATGGTTTTAGAAAGCTTGAAGTCTCTAGAACACGTATTAAAAAAAAAAAGTTCAAAATTTCCGTATAATTCAGAGGAATATTGTAAGTTGTATGACATAGACGAGTTTTTGCTGTTTTGTGAATTACGTCTGTAACAGGCAGTTTTTAATTTCTGTATTTTTTTGTAATTAAGCAATCTGCACGCAAATTTAATGTAGCATAAACATCATCAAGTTACACTACAGGAAAAAAAATTGAAGACTTTCATCAGCCCAAACCAGAATTATTTGTGTTCAAAGTCTGCGATTGTTACGATGGAATTGCCCATATGTCCAGTTATCTTGAGATTTGACAAAAAGGATTTTGTATTTAACAAAGTAGTTAGCAAATTGATTGCTGAAGAATCCCGAATACGTTTAAGGGAGGAAGACGACAGAGTTGTTGGCAGAGTTAACTTCGTTGGGAAATCGGGAAATTTTAATAAAAAGGAAGGCAAAAAGAGGGCATTAATTTGTTTTAGATGCAGAGAACCTGGCCATAAAGCGAAATTTTGTAAAAAGTACATGATGGCGAGTTTGTTAAAAAGGACGGACGTCCGAACGGTTCACCTACCCGACAAAAGAAGGGTAACAACAAGAAGACTGCTAAGGGCAGTTCCTCATCACAAGTCGGAGAAAGATGTGAGTACCAGAACTTTTTCATTTCCGAAGTTAATCATAGTGTGGTGTCAGAGAAGGAAGAATTTATTTTTGACACAGGGTCTAGCCACCATTTTTGTAATATTCGTAATGCTTTCGACGATTTCAAAATCTTGCGAAATAAAGAAATGGCTGTGGCAGTTCGGAATGAAACTTTCCCCATCTTGGGGGTGGGAACTGTAAAATTGAAGTTCGGTGAAAAGCTCATTATTCTCGAATTTCGTCGGCGGCAACCTGCAATTTGAGCTCCCCGGAATACTGTGATGACTATCGTTCCCGAATCAATGGAAGAATGATGTCCAAATTGGGGGCCACGACGAGCTTCGTTATACGCTGGCATAACTGCGTTTGAGACTGTAAGTGACAATTAAATATCATTTTATAAAGGTGACCAATTTTTATGACAAAACTGTTTTCATAATGTTAACTGGAACATGCTGTATGGTAAATGTGAAATCCATCAAATTTCTCAAAATGTTATGATCTTTGTCAATTTTTGTGCCAAGGAATATTATATTTATTTGCTCAAGCCAACAAGAAATATTTACTAATCTGAATTAGTCTTAAAGTATTAAATAAGAAAATTCTACTTTATTTCATTTTTCTTTGATTTGGAACCACAATGTTATAAGATATCATTTTTGTTGAACACGTGGTGCTGTACTCGACTTGGCTAAATTTTGTCTTTTGAGAATGGGTGTAATGTTTAGTGCTTTGAATCTGGGTAGACAAGTTTGGAGAACAAAACTATACGATCTCCTTTTTTTATAATTTTTAAGTAGTCAACTAATAGAAATAGCTCCGCACAACTTGCAGAGCGACCGTGGCAAAAGGTTGCAATTTATTTCTTCCATCTCTCATCAGTAACATGTCTCTGAATTGTAGATTATTTCTCCAAATATATTGAGCAACAACAGTCATCAATGCCTTGAAAACTTGTTTCGCTCATTTAGGAGTACCTGAGGAGATTGTTGGAGACAATGAACCGCCATTCGATTCTAAAGAGTTCAGTGAATTCTGTACAAGTTGGGACATATTCTACAACCCATCTAGTCCAAGATATACTTGTTCAAATGGACAAGTGGAGAGGTGCATACAAACCATCAAATCAAGCTTCAGCAAAGCTTCCCAAGATAAGAAGGATCCTCATCTAGTCTTGATGGAGTACCGGAACACCCCTATGGATGGCCTGCCTTCTACAGTTGAGATCTTAATGGGTCGTCGAATTCGCACCCTGATTCCTGTGCTACCATCACTGCTCAAACCTAATTACGATTGCAGCGCTGTTAAAAATAGTCTACATCTGAGACAGTAGCGTCAACTTAAATACTACTGCATCCACTAATGCCGTTACAAAATAATCAAGATGCATTGTTTTGGCTGAATAAAGAGTGGTGCAGAGGAAAAATTTGTAAAGTTGAACCTCAGCCTAGGTCTTACTGCATAACAGTTGAAAATGGTAGAGTATTTCATAGAAACCATTTCATGTTAAAATTTTCATATCTATGCAGCCTGTCAAAAATTATTTAACAGCAGAGGATCTATTCATAACTCCAACAACTCACAAGAATAGTAAGATTCCAACTACATCAACAACTGCCTCTACTCCAGTTATTCAAAATCCTAGTCCTCCTGCTGCAGCAGCTTTAACGACCCGCACTGGTCGTACAATCAAACCCCCAGCACGGTTTAGAGACTGGATGAACATTGATATTTAAGGAAAAAAAAATTTTTCTTCTTTCCTTTTCATATTTAAAATTTGTATTTTATACTCGATATTTCTTTTTGTATTTGTTCTTTATGCATGTTTTTTTTTTTTTAAGGGAGATGTCGTGTATTATGAGTTTTAATCGTAATCCGCTTGTTTAACTGTAACCGCTTCTACCTGCACGCTTGCAGTTACCATGCTTGTTCTCTAAATAAAACGTTCTTCTGTGAGCCTACATCACATCTGTTATTCTTCATCTAATACATTAACAACATATATAACATATACCACATATTTAAACATGAAATTTAAATTAAAGACAAACAAATGAATTAATTTTTAAAAAATATAATAATAAAACCTACCCACAGTTACACATAGATCGCCAAGCATATTATCAGGATTGGCTAAAGGAGTTTGAGTTAAACTATTCAGAATAAGAGCATTAAAATTTTTCAAATGTGAATGTTCCATTGGTTTTGGATGGGTGGTTAATGTTGAAGAAGCAGAAATGTAACCAATCTGAAAATGAAATTAAAACAAAAATCAAATTATTGATGATTATACTCCTTTAAAAAAATCAACTTTTAGATACTACAGTATTTGTAGTGCTGGATCAAAAAATTGATCGGGTTTTAATTTATTTAATTTATAAGTGCAATATCTTCAAATATAAGGAATACATAAAAAGATGCTGACTCATTTAGTTTCACGATAATGCAATGTATAATTGCAAACAATTTACAAATAATTGGAGGATTAAATATTTTCTGCTGTAATTGACACCAGCTAATATACGACACTGTTGAGCCACAATACTAAACCCTCCGTCTTGCAAATTGAAGTGAAGTGAAGTGTACCATTGTATCGAGCAAATGACGTCATAACCACCGTATAAAATGTTGTGTACTCTAAACGTGCAGTTCACCTTGCAGTTCAGCTGTTGGTCGCCCCTTATGTCTGTAGTCATGTAGTCTTATTTTAACTTGTGTTTTTACCTCATGTATGTTTTTACAGTTTGCGTTATTTTAATACCTATGTTTTTAACCTTCACCACCCTAGTCTACTGCCTCTGCTTCTCACACTTGGAACCACTACAGACACTGCATGCATAGGCTAAAATGCCTACTCCTTAGACAACCTATTATATGACTGATAATGAAACTGTTTAGTATCTATAGACGTCACCCACGCAACATTTATGTATTTTCAGATCTTACTAACTTATTATGTTGCCTTGCCTAGATATTTAAATTACGATAGAATGTCAAAAATAAGAAATGTCAAAAACTTGAATGCACATTTCAGAGCTTGGTCAGTAGAAAATCAGCGACTTTTAAAAACGAGTTTAAGTCAGCGTTCCCTCACAGAATTTTATTCAACTTTAATTTGATGAAGTCAGTGTATTTTCAATACGTATGAGCATAACATGAGGTTATAATACACTATACACTGAACACTTCAGTGCCGTAGTAACAGATTTAAGTTAGGGGATGAGCTAAGGATTCTAATTTATTTAAAGTTCACAAAGGTTTTGCTTCAACACTTTTGTCAAAATTATTCTCAATTAGATTTTGTCATCTAAGTAATAATATTGTGAATTAATGTTTTAACAAAATTAAACTGCTTATTTATAATAGAAAGATAACACATAGACTTCAAATTTTGTATGTTAATCACATATTCAGGATAAAGTCGAACCTCATTAAAAGAAGATTCCAAAGGAAATTCAAAATCAGTCTGAACCTTAGCTCATCGCATAACCAAGAAGAATACATTACAAACCATTGTGGCTGAGTATCAGACATGTAGTACGTCTTAGCAGTAATTTATTTTAAGCAAGTTTAAAAAAACGAGGTTCTACTAAATTAGGTTAATTTTTTTAATGTTTTTTTCTGGCATGCCAAAAAATAGACCACATGAAAATTATTGATAACCTGATAAACCTTGAATTTTGGGGAATACATGCTGATGCAGGGCGACATGGTAGAAACAAATATTTTAAGTGCATAATATGCTCGTCAAAGCTAAGGATGAAAAGCTTTTCTATGGATAAAAATCTCTGACTACAGGCCCGGTAGCAGAAATTGAGAGACAGGAGACGTGCATCGCAGATTTTTCAGCGACCTGGAGATAGTTTTACAAAAGAAGGAAAAGTGAGAGAAAGAAAGAGGGGTAATCGATAAATAATATCTTGCTTTTAGGGGCAGGGGGTCCTGAAATTGTTACAAATGGAAAGGGGAGGTAACAAGAAGTGGGAAATCACTCAACCATTTTGGTTCAAATAAAATTTACAATACATTTACCTAATGTAGAGTGACATGTGACAAGATGAAAGAATGAGTAAAATGTGATACTTTGTGAGAAGAGAGGAGACCTCCTTGCTTTCATTTTTGGTCATTTCAAAAAAATCATTAGGGAACTAGTATAATAAATACTAAAACACATTTTTACCCTTCTTCAGGACTTTCCCATCAAGTTAAAGATTTGACTGACCAGAAACAACCAGTAGCAAATGCACCAGCTGTTCATAGCAAAACAAACTCTGCTCATTTTCCAAAAGAATCATTAAATAGTGAAGATCTGACTGAAGAAGAAAAAATTCATCTAATAAAAAATTCAAGATCAGAAGAGAGAATTGTAAAATGGTCAGGCTGTTTAGAACTTGATAAAAATGGCCTGCTTTGCACAATTTGTGGTCTTACCATATATTATGATTTCAATGAAGGTGAAGAATTTAGCGATAAAAATATGCCACCATCTTTTCGACATCTGAAGTATAATACTGAAAGACATTTGAGGAGTACAAGACATGTTGAAAACATGAATGAGGAACTGAAAAAGGGACTAGAAAATATAATGATAGAAAAAAAATTGCAAGGAAAGTGCAATTAATTGAGCAGCCTCTGCTTAATCAGTTGCGTTATTTAACTTATCTAACTTAAATTCTGTTACTGGTTGATTTCAGTCAGATGAGATGCCTCCTAAAAAGAAAAAGTTATCTGAAAAAGAACTAGAAAGAAAGAGAGACTTAGAGCGACTAAGGTATCAACGTAGAAAAAATGATCCTCAAACAAGCTCGTTACATCATATGAAAGCATTGTTATGGAAATGTACAACAGTGGAGTAAGCATGGGGGGGAAATATCACACCAAGGAATTTGCACGAAACTTTTTGCCTCACGTTCACACTACATCGAAGCAAGAAGTAACAAATTTTACTGTTCGGAATGATTTGCCTATTGGTTTGATGGAAGATAAAATGACAATCATTGCACAAGATATATGATAGGTAAAAGAATACCTAGTATGCATACTGTCAATACAGGCCGAAAATAGAGCATGCATTGATTGTGAAATGATCGCTGAATACAATAAAGAGTGGACACACTGGCGTTCTGTCCTGACGAGCGTTGTATCCATAGTAAAATTTCTAGCAGAAAGGGGATTGCCCCTTTTTGATGACGATGAGACTGTTGGCTCTTTGAGAAATGGCAATTTTTTAGGTTGCTTAGAGTTACTATCAGGGACGTGTCGAGGGGAGGGTGAGTGGGGAGAGACACCCCCCAGACATTTTGCCTTGTCGGCAATTTTAGCAAATCAGTCGGCAAATTCTGAAAAAGTATCCTAACATGATATGCAACACATCGAATTAAACAAATTAATAAATAAATTGCAGTTTTTTAAGTGGAACAAATTGGCATTTATACGCTTTTGCTCATATCGGCTTCTTTTTTTTTAAACAGCTAACGAACGTTTAGCAAAGCTGAGATGACACAATCCCCTAGGGGAGTAATAAAATCACCAGGAAGCGCAGAAACGGTCTGTGCTTTACCATCTCGTTAGGACTCCCTTTCACTTTGAACTGTTAACGCTATCTTATTGAAATACGATACGATGCCTCTGTGTGGGGTCTGGGACAGTGTCTCCCTTGGTTGTGATCTGTCGGTCAGACTTAAAGCCTTAAGACATCTCTCAATGGTCTTAACTGATGCCCGCTGATGTCTTCTCTTCAAATCTGAAGGGATCTTCATAATGTACGGGGAGGGGTTGGGGTTGCTAACAGTCTTTTGGGTCTTATGAGCCTGTCTGAGGGAAGATTACTTTCGTTTCTCCTTTTCACGTGCAATAGGAAAAGGCGCCAAATGGCCGTTCGTACGGCACTATTGAGGCCCTGGAGAGAGCCTTCCTTTCATCTTGTTTTCTTCCTCTTTTTATTTATTTGTCTTTTGTTGCGTATGTTTTCAACCAATTAGGTAAGTTTTGGAAGTCCAGGATTTTTTTCTAAAGGAAGAACTAGTCATTCGCTCCATCGTTATCGTTATACATAGTGTTTTAATTCCTGACGTCTAATCGTGCGTCTGGATAATCATACTTTGTTCTATGCTGGAAATTCAACGACGAGAATGAGGTAAGTGCAGCAGGTTTTAATAATTTATCTTTTAGAATTGTAATACATTCAGTTGGCTACATATTACTTGTAAGGACGTTACGAACTTGAATTTTGGGTAAAGCGAACTTTCAATTTGCCGAATAAAATTCCAAATTTTACCGAATGCTAAAATGAGAAAATCCTAATTGTTCCCTGATTGTTTTGAAGTACAACTCAGAACTGAATGCAACAATGACGAACTTTTTTGTTAACTGTTGCACTTTTAGCTTGAATTATTAAATTAATATTAAAAATTCAGAAATTAGTTTTTTTTTTCGATTTTTTTTTGTAACAAAATTTTTGTAATGTATTTCTCTCTTCCTCTAAAAACAAAAGTTCTGATGAAAATTCGGTTTTGGATTAGGAAAAAAAACCCTATTAAAATTAATTTTATTATGCTTGTAGACCAGTAATTTTTAAAAAACATAATTAAGCCAAATAGAAGTACAATATGTATAAATCTACGAGGGTGGATTGATAAGTTTCCGGCCTGACCAAGAGATGGCGCCCGTAGGCCTACCTTGAGGTGGCGTTCTATAGTATCATCCTTAGATAGCTTGTAGCTATAGTTTCAGTCCGATCGCCATGTTAGTTTAGGTTTGAGAGCACGCTGAACAAGACGCCTCTGTGTTTTTCGTAAAAATGGAAAAGCTGGAAATTCGTGCTGTCATCAAATACTTTTATTTGAAGGGGTTAACGCCGAAGGAAATTAAAGAAGAGATGGACTCAACACTGGGGACATCCTCCCCATCATATTCAACCGTTAAGCAGTGGGTTTCCGAGTTTAAAAAGGGTCGTGTGAGCACCTCTGATGAGCCTCGCTCAGGACGCCCCATTGAGGTCACAACTCCAGATATGATCGAAAAAATCCATCAAATAGTGCTGAAAGACCGCAGATTAAAAGTGCGTGAGATAGCTGAGACCTGTAAGATGTCATATGAACGTGTACAAAATATTTTGCACCAACATTTGTATATGGAAAAGCTCTGTGCAAGATGGGTGCCGCGTTTGCTAACAGTGGACCAAAAATTGATTCGAAAGAACATTTCTACCGCCAATTTGGCGTTGTATAAGCGTAATCCAAGCGAATTTTTGCGTCGATTCGTAACCGTTGACGAAACTTGGGTCCACCACTACACTCCTGAAACTAAAGAACAGTCTAAACAGTGGATTGGACTAGGGGAATTAACTCCAGAGAAGGCAAAAACAATTTTTTCGACGAACAAGGTTATGGCTACTGTTTTTTGGGATGCAAGAGGTATTATTTACATTGATTACCTTAAAAAGGGTAAAACTATCACTGGTCAATACTACGCAGACTTATTGCAACGTTTGAGCCACGAAGTGAAAATTAAACGACCTCATCTGGCGAAGATAAAAATCTTGTTTCGTCACGATAACGCACCAGCGCACACGTCAATTGTTGAGATGGCTAAAATCAACGATCTGAAGTTTGAATTGATGCCGCACCCTCCCTACTCTCCAGACCTAGCACCAAGTGACTATTATCTGTTTCCTAACCTCAAAAAATGGCTTGGCGGGAAGAGATTTGAGGACAATGAAGAAGTAATCGAAGCTGTAAATGGGTATTTTGAGGAGCTTGACGAATCAGTCTATAGAGATGGCATTACTAGACTAGAACACCGCTATGAGAAATGTATCAGCCTTGGAGGAGATTATGTTGAGAAAAAAAAAATTCTTAAAAACGTTTTTCTTGGTCAGGCTTGTGATATATCACATATTATCAGCATCAGTTTGCTTTGATTTGTTCTATGTTTTTGTCTTTCCCCTTTTGGTTCCTTTTTAGAACGTTTTTGTGCCTTTTAATTTTCGGCCATATAGGTCGATTCCCCTAAATCTGCATTCTGTTGGTAGCTTTGAAAATCAAGCGATCCTCCATTTTTCGTTCGAGTAGGAATGCCGCCTTAACAATTCATCAGACATTTTATAATGCGTCAGTTCATTCCTCAACAGGGTACTCGCCTAACTTCTTACATTTTGGGAGAGAATTGGCATTGATTTTTGATACCTACAATGAAGATGTTCAACCACTAAATTTAAGCACTTCCCATTACATTCAAGAGGTACTACAAAACTTAAATATCGCATATAAAAACACGTACTCGTCTCTGGAACGAGCTCAAGTCAAACAAAATTCTCGACAAAAACTTAAGTAAAAAAATTAAGGATTCTCCAGTCTGATGATATAGTGTACTTAAAGTCCTCGTCTAAGTTCAGGCCAAAATTCTTAGGTCCTTACTCAGTCACTGAAAAAGTTACTGATGTCAACTACAACATAAAAATTCTAAACAATTCTCTCGCGCAACCCTTCTTGGTGCACATTAATCGACTCCGACTTGCACCAAAACGTCGAGAAATGTTGGAATTGCCTACTCCTACTGTGTCTGATAAAACACCTGAGATTAGATATTGTTTAAGAAATAGAACTGTGTGAATTTTGGGGGTGGTGGTGGCATGTTGCCCCGTTTTGCAAAATTGAGTAGTCGTGCGGGCATGGCTAAATCCTAGGTTCAATGTTGTTTTAATGGGTTCTTCGTGTCATTGTATCCCACTTGAGTTTACTTGTAAAGTGCTGTTTCTTTTGATTTGTGGCAGTAAGAGTAGGAGTGTGGGCTTTGAATTTTTGGCTGTGTTGTATGGGGGATCAGTCGTTTAGTTTTTTTTTTTTTTTATTTTTATGGTGAGCATATATAATGATGTGCAAAGTTTTCAGTTGATAATGTAAAACCGCTCAGTCGAGAGGAAAAATGTTTGTGTAAAAATACCATGGTAACAAAGGTGTTTTAACTTTGTCTATGCACGCAAAATTGCGGATGTTGCTGTGTCTTTTTTCTAGGGACATTCAATGATGTTGTATATAATAGGACTCGTACATGAACTTTTAACTTATTTAATTTGTATGAGATGTAAAAAAACAAAATTTTCAGTCAAAATGTTCAATATAAAATTTTTATATGTTAATCTAGAACAGCTTCAGTTGAAGTTCTAATTTTTGTATTGTCAAGTTTTATGAGTGTTTCACATGTTGAGGAACCTAAAACACACGGTTTTAAATTTTGTGGCATATTGTTTTTTGTGGATCACCAGTGTAAAATCTTGGTCTTGGCAATTAATGGTGTCGCACCCACTATTTTTTGGGTTACCTATGTATGTGTGTTGTAGTGGGAAGCCAATGTTTATGTATATGTAACAGGGAAGTTTTTTAGTTATTCAAGAAAATTATGTTTAAATATTTGATTTTGGGCTCTTGATTATGTGTGTCATGTTGCCCCCTTTGCTAAATATTTTTTTTTTCCTTTTATTCCCCCAACTTTTGAGAGAAATGTGATATATCACATATTATCAGCATCAGTTTGATTTGATTTGTTCTATGTTTTTGTCTTTTTCCTTTTGGTTCTTTTTTAGAATGTTTCTGTGCCTTTTAATTTTCGGCCATATAGGTCGATTCCCCTAAATCTGCATTCTGTTGGTAGCTTTGAAAATCGAGCGATCCTCCATTCTTCGTTCGAGTAGGGATGCCGCATGCTGATTGGTTCGCGCGGTGACTCTCTCTGAGTAAGCTGGGAGCTGGCCTATGATTGGCTCCTTGATCTTCTCGGCGATAGCGCCGAATGTTTCCGAAGAGATTTCGGGAGCGATCATGGCTGTTCGGCAAGGGATTAGAGGATCGGTGGATCTTCCAATCGGGGAGTCTGGTGTGAGTTTCGGCAGAGAGAAGACTTGCTTGTGTGGGCTCCCGCGATTTCTTGTGGGGCCATTTTTTTCGTTGAAGATGTGGTTCGAGTGAACAACAAGTGATTTCAAGAAAATAAGATCCTTTTTGCAGTCTTCAAAGGATGTTTCCGCGTTAAGCACATCAGGATCGAAAGGAAATGTCCAAGTTGAGAAGATGTTAGCAGATCACCCAAAGAATACTGCGCTGACTCCACGTGCTCCAAGAGTGCGTTAGGTTGGTTGGTTGTTTATTGTTTATTGGCGCAAGAGCCTTAGTAGGCTATACTGCGCCAAACTATGATTTTATTTTAAAAATAAAGATATGTCAGAAATAAAATTATCTAAAATGCAATGCACATAAAAACTTCTAAACTTTTAAAAACATTTCGAAACCAGACACATTAAAGGTTCAAAATTTAAAATGATTAGACGAACGCAGGAATAGTCAAGTGATTTTCACTTAATAGAGTGCGTTAGGCCTAGTTTCCCCTGGATTCCCGTGTGGTGCTACCCAACAGGATGTGGTGACGTTCTAAGACCTTTTTTTGTCATCGAATTGGAACCTGTTGGAACCTGAAGTTTTGTGCAAATTATGGATTGAGTGTTGGTTTTTTTTATGTAAAATATGCTCGGCCGAGCGCAGGGTTTGGTAACGTGATGTGTCATAATAAATACCTGTAATTTCATTCAAGTGCCCTCTCCTTCCTAGCCACAACACTACACATCTCATGGGGTAAGTTTGTTTTTTTTCTTTTTTTAAAGAAGGTTTCTCATCTGCATCGAAACCGAGATCGATCTGTGTTTTGCGGTTTGTTTTGTTCACCTTTATGACTACCACTTCGTCAGGCCTATGTTTCATTAACGTCAGTGGGAAGGGATACAAGATGTTTTATGTAAATAGGGTTCAAATTGGGGTAACACAGACTTAACTCCACCACAAGGCCGGAAACTTATCAATCCACTCTCGTATATGTATGCAAGCAACTAAAGTAACCATCATTTTAATATTTACGTGTTATTTACTTTTATGAACCGGAAACATGAAATATTTTTCAATTAAATTTTCTTGGCATGAAATTTAAAGTAATAAATGTACGCACAAATAAGCAATAATAGACAAATTTATCACGGGAAGAAAAATAATATTTAAGAAAAAAAAAGATGTTTCCATGTCATATGATCAAAGCATTTTGCCTAGCCATCATAGGTTTTCATGAAACTTTCAGAAATTTTACTCTTTGACACCTTACATTTAGGTATATGGGTCATTTTCAAAATTTGCTTACATTTGCTGTCCGGAAGTTAAAAAGACAATTTTGAAGCATAACTTATACCTTAAATTCAATGCGAATAATTTTTTTATGCAAGAAATACCCCCAAAAAAATTCTATCAGTCAACAAATTATTGAAATTTATTTATTTTTATATAAGTCTTTAAAAATGAGAATCAAGGCAAAAACGCTTGTCCATTTCCAATTTTCGCAAGTTCAACTATTTTTTTCCTATACTTAATGGTCAAAAAAAGTAAATGCGACATTATTTTTATATATTGACTATTAGTATATGGTATTCATGATAAATATTGACAATAGGAATTTTATTTCAATAAGAAATGTATGAATATATTTTGTTCGGAAGTTCTTGTCAAGTCCGTTACCCTAAGATTATTTTAGCTAAAAAGATATTTATTGAAGTCAAAAGATGGTAACACGTATTCAGTTAACTTAACAAACTAGTGACGTAACTATTTAGTACCATTTTGTTTTCCTGAGTTGAGAAGTATTGCTGTGGCGTTTCGTACAAGATTTCTTCCAGGTGCGTATTTTTATTCTTTGTCAAGTCCGTTACCAAAGATTTTAGTATTAATTTTTACTTTTTCTAAACTTTTACCCCTAAATATTGTTCATTATACAACTCTAAGAAAATGCATATTGTAGTTCAATTTTTAAATTCGACAACCTAGCCATAATTTGACATTTTGGTTGAAATGTCAAGTCCGTTACTGGTCAAATCCGTTACCAAATGTCAAATTCGTTACCATAGAGTTTTTGATCAATATTTCAATCACCACAAACATCGTTTTAAGCTTCAGGGCGCAAATAATTTCAAATGAAGTTGGTTCTAGGCTCTATAATATAGTTTAAAAGTGAGATTTCATATTGATTTTGCATGGTAATGGACGACAATTTTCCTTGCAACTTACAGTTTTACAACAGCATTTGAATACTTAATTATTCATCAAAGTGTACAACCAGTTACTTTTTTACACACCTACAATATGTGACTAAACATCTGTTAGTATTTCTAAAAGAAAATAGCAAGTTAAAAAAATTACTTAAAAAATTTGAAATGTAAGCATATGGTGAAAATGACCCATATATATTTTTTAAATCTAATGTTCATAATTGATGAGTAAATAATTTTTGAATCTAGTTAAAAGCACTTTTTAAACCTGCGGCAGTACTTTAAATTGCTATAATAGTACAATTTAAATGCAATGTACTAATTGGTTTCAGATTCCGTTTCCTTTGGTGAGTCCCATATTTGCGAATATCTATTTTTGCAAGAAACATATTTTTACCAACTACAGCAGTGCTTCTACTGTATGTTGTCAATCTGTTTACTACGAGAAAAAATATATTACACATATTGCCTTTATTATTTTTCTTTTTCTGAACAATTGTAATTGGGGAAAAAAGTTTTATTGGAAAATCTATAGTTTTACTATTAAGAATCAAAATGTCAGAGACTGGGAAATGTAAATGGAGTGTTAATTTAAATTAGTTTGCTTGGTCTGGAGTCCTTGAAAATAATTACGTAAATATTTGAGACTATATGCTACATACTTCAGTTTTATTTCTTACTATGTGTAAAAACTAAGAATTGTCCAAATGGCTTGGATATTTCTTTCTCGTTACCCTTTTTAAAAAAACTTTACACTATACACCATTTCTTACGAAGAATTGTATACATTTTTTTATTATTATTAATCATTTAAAATTTAATTCAGTGCTGCGTTTGTCAATTGGTTGAAGGAGATATCAAAAACTAACCATACCGAAAAACCGATGTGAGCAAGTTAGATATGCATTATCTTTTTTCAATCTAAATTAATTTACAAAAGAGGGCATAACTTCAAGAATATTTTTGTTTGCTTTTTTCTGCTTTTTCTCTTTGTCGTCCCAATCACCCCTTACAAGGGTTCAAAATGCAGAATTTTATAAATGTTTTCCAAAAATTTTCCCTGGGGGGAGACTTTTCGACACCCTAAAGTGGAACGTTTTCTCCAGCTCCCTTAAAATGGTGTTCTGGCCTCACTCTCCTGATATGCTCCTCTCCCTGCAACCCCTAGGGGCAAAACTAAAAAGTCAATTTTAGAATTTAAAATTGGAACTAAGTGTCAGCGGAAAAGATACACATGGTAACGAAAGAAAAAAAACCTGCTTGTCACCAACATAGTTTTCTTAAGTCGGCAAATTTTCTCCCTTGAGTTGGCAATTTGAGAAATTCTTCACCCCCCCCCCCCCCCCCGAAGTTTCGAGGCTCGACACGTCCCTGGTATCTAGATTTGATCCATTTATTGCAGAGCATTTACAGAAATATATCAACAAAGGAACAGGTAATTTAAATTACTTATCTTCTACAATTGCTACAGAAATATTACAATTGATGTCTAATAAAGTATTGAACTACACATTGGCAGAAATTAAAGAATCTATATATTATGATTTAATACTGGACTCTACTCCAAACATAAGTCATGCAGATCAGCTATCTGTAGTGCTACGCTATGTAAATAAGGACGGTAAGCCAGTTGAAAGATTCATTAAGTTTTTGAGTATCAACAGTCAAGATGCTGCTTCGCTATCCACAACTGTACTTGAAGAGCTAGAAAGCTTAAATTTAGATATTTTACATAGTCGAGGGCAGTCGTACGATAATGCCAGTAATATGGCGACCCCGAATTCTGGAATTCAAGCTAGAATAAAAGCTGTTTGTCCACTAGCTGAATATGTGCCTCGTGCAGCGCACTCATTAAATCTTGTGGGTGCCAATGTGGTACAGTGCTGTACCCAAGCTGTTTCTTTCTTTGGGATAATCCAAAGTATTTACAATTTTTTCTCTTCATCCACTTAAAGATGGAATTTATTACAAGACAGAATACACAAAGTCAATCAAAAATTCACAATAAAAGCTTTATCAAACACAAGGTGATCTGCAGAAGCTGATGCTACTAAAGTGTAGCATAAAGCTTACAAGCAAACAAGGTAATCTCTTCATGACATTGCGGAAAATGAAAATCTTGTACCATTAGCTCGTCATGAAGCTAAAGGCTTAGGTGCTAAAATGTACAAATTAGAAACAGCACTAATGACGGTTATTTGGGACGTCATTTTACAGCGAGTTAATGGTGTCAACAAAAGCTTTCAGCAAGAGAAGTTCAACATTTCAGCTATTGTTCCTTTGTACAGTTCCCCGATAGAGTTTGTTCAAACTGTGATGGAAAATTTTGATGTGTATGAAGCTGAAGCTATGGAACTAGTTGGTGATGGTATAATGTAGGCAAATGAACAGAAAAAAAGTGTTTAAGAGACTGAATCAGCTGTCCCAGAATGAAACTAATCTTTGTGGAAAAGAGGAATTTAAAGTAATATCACATGTGATTTGTGATTCATTTACAACTTGAGAAGAGAATGCAAGCGTACAGCAATGTGCAAAAAAAGTTTGGCTTTTTGTACCTTCATAATGCTACAGCATCAGATGACGAAATTAAAAAATATGCTGAAGATTTAAGAAAAAAATATTCTGATGTCATAGATGAACATTTCCCAGAAGAGTTAACACACTTTCGGAATTTTGCGAAAGGGAACAGTTCTCCTGAAGAATGTTTAAGAAGAATCAGGTCCTTAAAAATCACACATACATTTCCAAATGTGGATTCAACCCTGCAAATTCTTATATATAAAAATATTTTATAGCTTGTCAATTTTAATTGTTATCTGAACTGACTTGTAGGGAAATAAAAACAGGACAGGGAGCCAGCAGTTAGTGCCATGATTTGTATCCTACTGCATATAGGTATGAATCAGGCGTGTATTTATAAATCTTCCGGTACTAGTAATGAAGGTGAGAAGCAATTGAACCCTGAATTATTGAATTTTATGTGAAAGAGGAAATTTCTGCAGAAAAGCAATACAGGAATGTCATTCCAGTAGCAATTCATCGTGGGTATGAATGTGTGATTGGTTTCCTTTTATGCAGCAATGACTTTAAAAATTTGCAGATTTTCTCGGGGGACGGGAGGGCACCAACTTCTACTCAGGACCTGGGCACCAGTTTGGCTTAGTCGGGTCCTGCTACCAAATGTTTGTCTCTGCGTGTGTAAAAGTTCCGGAACTGTTTAGCCTCCGTGATAAACTTATGAGGAAACAAAATATTTTCAACATCCCACTCCTAGCTGACCTTGATAATTTGTCAGCTGTTGCATCAAAGAGTGTGCAGTCTGGAAATCTTTTGCCTTGGCAGTATATTCAAATATCAAATTACTTAAATCAGCTCTGGATATATAACAATATAACCTAAATCTTCTAAGCTAACTGCAGAATCCTACGAAAAGTTTTCACAACGAATATCAAAACCTACTTGATGATATCACAGTATTCACTACCTCCTGTTAAAACCTTCATTAATCATATATATTCAATACAAAGCAAATTAGAGGAATATTTTTTTTCAGAAAAATCTGGTAGTTGCACCAAAATAATTGAAAAGGCTAATTTTCTTTTCAATTTTGAACATTTAATCTACCCAAGAAGCTCTACTTCAGTTGAAGAAACACAGCCAAATAAGAACCTCACGAAAGAGACTTTTGTGGAATTCATTGAAGAGTTTGAATTTACTTCAAACCCTGAAGTTCAAGACACTCTTTGGTTTGAATTCCAATACTTTTTCAAATGGGTAGTAAATTCGTTAGAGGAAGGAAGATCTGATGGACTAGTTTATGAAATGGCTTCTTTATATAAAAAGGCTGTGAGTGATCTTGGTACAAAACTACCCACATTCATGAAATTTTTTGTAAACACGATTTCACTCCCTGTTTCCGAAGCTGTTTGTGAGAGTTGGGGCTCTACCATAGATAAAGTCAGCAAAATGAGGATGAGAAGTAATGATGGAAATGATTATGAAATTGGGACAATAGATAAACGAGTTTTTATCCTCCTTAATGGGCCTCCATCTGGTTATACCTCAACCAGAAAATTTTTGAAAGCTGCTCTCATTTTAATGTTTGGAAGCTCTTATTACAAGCACTTTTCTAGAGCCACAAGTTCCAAACTTATGGACAAAAATTTAACATCATGCGTTGTCACTAAAATTATTAACAATGCAAATAGTCTGCCTTGTTTTATGTAAAGCATTTCATATGTGTACTATATTTTGTACTTATTCCAGGAAATATGTTGATCTGTAAATGTTAGCTGTCTTGCTGTTCACTGTTTTTATAACAGGCATAATTTATTTTTGCTTAAGTCTTAAATGCTTTTGAATTGTTTAATTTTCTTAAAAATAATATATGATTTAAATAAATATAAAAAAAGCAAAATATTCAATGTTTTAACTTTAATATTTAGTCAAATTTTTATATTCGCCTAAAACAACTATTTGGTTAATAATAGCAAAACAAGCCCCCATCCCCCAGAAAGGGCTTGTGTATGTTATGAAAACTTAAAATAAAACTCATAAAAATGCCGCAGATTATTTTCAACTGCCCAAATCAGTGTCGCAGACTGGCTAGAAAGTTTCTGCTACTGGGACTACAGTATGTACTTCTGAGGAATGAGAGGATACTTAGCACAAAATAAATTAAAATAAGTCATAATATTAAATCATTATTTAAAAATCACATTCATTTTATTGTTGCAACACAAAATGTTTAACATAACATAGTACAATTCTACATCCAACAATAACTTTGAGCAAGAGAATAATACCTTTTCATGTGCAGTCCAAATAATCCAGTTACAGCTACCAAGGCAATAACCAGAACTAACGGCTGATATTTTTAAAGCACCAAACACATCCTGGAAATACACAAAACACCAGTTATCAACTCAAAACACATTTTAATGACAGTGCATTCCAAGAATTAGTCTCTTCATGAACCAGAATATTGCTTAGCCCAAAATAAGTGATTGATCCCGTGAGTTAGCAATTACTTAAGGGGTCTCAGGACTTTTCAGCCTCAATAAATTCAATTTTTTGAAGAAAAAAAAATATTACTGTCCTTACTTTTTTGAACAGTTTGGTACCAAACTTTTAATGACCCTCAAAATACTTCTGAAGTTATAAATAAAATAGTAGGCACTGTTTAAATTTGTTTACGTTTGGGACCTTTAAATCTCCTACACCACGCCCACTTGAACTTGCGAATTTTTCTAATCGCTATGAATCCACTCAGTAAAAAACTATCTTCAGGTCAAAGACCCACCAAAAAAAAGGGGAAAAAAAAAAGAAATTTCAAGGAAAGTTGTATTTAAAAAAAGAGAAAACGTCTGGTCGATTTGTGAAAATCGACAATCCAAGTCCAAGTATTCTGAGTACTTCAAGTGCGTCTAGTACATCAGAAAAAAAATTTCATGGCTTTGCTGGTGCATATTCCTTTGAAGACTCTAGATCAAATGACTTTAAAGATTACAGACTAATTGTTCTGGACCTTTTATTCACAAACTTGGAGAAACATGTCAATTGCTTTGAATGTTACGGAAAATTAAAATTTGCAGAGACGTTGACTTGTGGTCTATCTTCCACAATATGCTTCAGTTGCATTGAATGTCAAAGAGAAACTTTGTTCAAGACATCACAGCTTATTAAAGAGAAAAATAATTTCCAAGAAACTAATAGGCGCTCTGTTCTGGCCATGAGATGCATTGATTGAGGTTTGTCTTTGCTCCAAACATTTTGTGCTATTATGTGTTTCCCAGACCCAATTACACAGAAAACATATGATATGATCAACAGAAATATAGATCATTAAAGGACTCTATTGTTCAGTTAGGTGAATCCCAAGATAAAGAATACAAGAGATACAAAAAACATTCTCAGACAAAAGCAGAGAAAATAAGCTCTGCAGTGGAAAGATAACTTCTTCCGAATGCCGATTCTGATAGTGAGGAAGAGAGTCGAAACAAGGACATCATTGACCAGTTGATGAATGTTCATCAAAACTGTGATAGTAGGTAAAAAAAGACAATGATATTGACTCTGGTAACGTGAGTATTAGAAAAATTACTGAACATTCAAAACATCAAACTATCATGCAAGACAAGCTAAAAATCTCTTAAAACAGATTGGGTTTTTGCCAATTCTAACCAAGGCCCGGGGAAGAATTCGCCTATAGAAACTGCTGAGCTTATAAAACAGTTTTATGAGAGTAAAGATATAAGCAAGTCAATGCCAGGACGAAAAGATTGTGCCTCTGAGAAGGACAATGAAGGCAATGAGTTAAAGTGTCTGAGAGATTAATGCCTTGTAATTTAAAAGAAGAATACAAACGTTTCCAAGAAATGCGTGACACTATCAAAATTGGATTCTCCAAATTTGCTGAATTAAGACCCAAACATTGCATTATAACTGGTTCGCATGCTATACACAATCACTTTGTGTGTATAGCAATCATCAAAATAAAAAATTGAAAATTCTAAGATGAGTTGGATTACAAATGGAAAAGATTAAAAAATATACTGATAGTCTGCTAACAATGTGTATTCCAGCTTCCATTAATTGATATTTTTTAAACTGCACAAATTGTCCCAGCATTCATCAAATACAAAATGCATTGGAAGATGGTGCAGAAGAGAATATGATTCAAACTATAACATTTTGCCAATGGATTTACGTAGACAGATGCAATCTGGAAACGTTACAGAAGTTCATTAAGATTTTCTGCAATGATCTGAAAGTTCTTATCCGTCACGATGTTTTGCTTAACAACAGAGTTCTTTTATGAACTATACAAAAGAAAATTTGTCTCAGTTTGAGGTGGCTGTAGTTTGTGACTTTTCTGAAAACTACAGCTTTATTTTTCAAGATGAAGCACAATCTTATTACTGGAATAGAAATCAAGCCACAATTCATCCTTTTGTTAGAAACTTCAAAAGCGCAAACAAAATTCAACACCTTAGTTTCATAATCTCTGAATGTCTTGAGCACAAGACAGTAGCAGTTTATCTATTTCAACAAAAGCTAACAATTTTTATAAAATCTGAACTGGAGAATGGGTCGAACAATTTTTTTATTTCTTGGACGAGTCAGCTGCACAGTATAAAAATAAAAAGAACTTTTTAAATCTATGCTATTGCGAAAGACTTTGGTGTTAAGGCTGAGTGACATTTATCAGTTACTGCTCATGGTAACGGCCGGCGTGATAGAGTGTGATATATCACATGGTTTCAAAAGAAATGTGATATATCACATAGTTTCAAAGTCTGTTTGTAATGATTTGTTTTCAGTTTTTGCCCTTCCCCCCTTTAATTCCCTCTCTTTATAAAGATTTCGTTGTTTTTATTATTTTTTTCGGTCAGCATGGTCGATCCCTCAAAGTTTCCCTATTCTTTGATTGTTGGTAGCGTTGAATTTCAAGCGCGCGCAATTTTGTTCGAGGCTTGGAGATGCCGGCCACTGATTGGCTGACGATGCGTTCGGCAGATTGCGCCGACCTCATCCGAGTGATCTGGGGAAGCTGGCATTTGATTGGCTGACAATCTACTTGGCACAAGCGCCGATGTTTTCCGAGAGCGCTTCGGGAGCGGTGGAGTCTGCTCGGGAGTGGAAGTGATGGTGGGGGAATCTTCGGATCGGAGAGTGGTGTGAGCATCCGAACAAGCAGAAGCGTCTGAGTGAGGCTCCTGTGGAAGTTTTGTGTAGCACGAAATGCAATAGTTGTTGAGTGGAAGGGAATGGCACTTGGCATGAAATATGCATAATTATGGAGTCAAGGGAGTATAATTCTACGGAAAACATACCTACATAGTCTTGAAGTATGCATATGAAATGGATGTTCAACGATCAAGATGTGCCTGTTTCACGTGCTCCGTGAAGTGGTTGAGTCGGCTTCCCTTGTCTCGATTACGTTGTGGTGCTCTATTAATGTGTAAAATAACCTTCAACTCTTTTTTGTCATCAAGTAGCAACTGTTCCGGAAATCTTACCCGAATTGTAAAAAAATGAATCAGATCTAGCTGTGTGTGTTCCTGTGTAATCTGCTCGGCCGAGCACATGTTGGATGTGTCCTGATAAGAAAATAAAATGATGTGAGTGAAATATAAGTGCTGTCGTTGTTATTCCACCCCCCGCCACACCTACAAATGGGGTAAGTTTCTTCTTTAATTTTTTGTAAAGAAAAAAAGAGTTCTGCCTGCATCAAAACCATGGTCGTCCTGAGTTTTTGCAGTATGATCTTTTCACTTCTGTGACTTCCACTTTTTTTTTCCCCTTCCGGCCTATGTTATTGTTAACTGTTTCTAATTTGGGGATTTACAACCCCTACACCACAGGGTGGTAAACTTAAAAGAGAAGCAGCAAAGGCAAGTAATCAAATGACATACGAAAACCAAATTATGATGCCTTATGCAGCTGTACCGATGGGCAAAATCTGAGCTTTCAAAGACCATGAACTTCATCTACGCCACCCAAGATGAATACATTGAAAATGCAGAATCTCTCATTGTTTTGAACAAGCAGTGCCAATACCAGGTACCCAAAAGCTCCATGCTTTTGTCCCCTAAAGCTACGGAATCAGGTTGAGTGCCAAAATATTTTCTTTTTCACCATCATCAAGCGGATATTCTGTTATTTTAACTGGAGAAAAGGTTGAACTGAAAGACCTAAATGGATATGAGATTTCCATATAATGATAAAAAATGGTAGTGTAGTTATGTTTTAGCCAAAAATGAAGACAATAAAGTGAAAATCACTTTCCCCACGCAGCAGGAACTCCTTCTTCATTTTCATATTCCAGTCAGGGCCGGATGGGAGGATGAATTTCCAATTAACTAAGTAAAATGTAAAGTTTCTTGGTTTAAGAGATTGAATTCAGACATGTTAATTTCTAGTTTTGAGGATGTGTGTGTGCTATAGCCTGTACCCTATAGGCACCAGCATTATGTATAGTAATATATATTTTCTTCAACTTCATACACAGATGTAACAAGAAGACATACAGCACTTGGTGTGTGTACGGATGCAACCATAGAGACTTCGATTAAAAACTGGTTGCGCCATGCCAAGGCGAGGTCATGCCAAGGAGGCACAGCACCATGCGCATGTTTACGCACTGTTAACAGATTTTTGTAAAACTTATTGTAAATAAAATACTTTGTATGAACTTTTCGCCAGTTTCTCTAAATATATGAAGTGCTTGAAAAGAAAAATAAACTACATAACGACTTAGATATTTAAAAGGTAGTCTTGATTTTTTGTTACACGGCAGGAAACTTAGGATAGAAGAGGGAACAGAATTCACCTGCTCTGATTGAAAAAGGTAAGTGTTTGGAGGAGGGAGAAATAGGAAAGAAAAGTTTCAGAATTTCATTTTGTTGCTATTTTTTAAAATTTCATTTTTACTGTACACAAAAAGAAAGCATATTTTAGAATTGCGTTCTGTTAATTTTTTTTTTAAATGTCATTCGTATAGAAAAAGATTGTTAATAATACAGAAATTAAAAACTAAAAAAAAAAAAAACCGCCTTGATTGGAAAAAGCCTCCTTTCCCTTCTTCAGATCATCAAAAAGAAAATCATATGTTTCGGTAAATATTTTGCACCCTTAAGTTACTATAAAAGTTAGCAACGTTTTTAAAATTACAGTGGAATCACACAAAGCATAACTATTCCCTTATCTTTTTTTCGGTGGAAAAAAGAAAAGAACATATTTGTGGGACTATGGTGTAATTGAATGGGTTGCTTTTAAGAAAAAAGATGCCTTGAATCACCGGGAATCGCTTTATAGCATCTGGATCTGCAATCTGTCGCCATGTCCAGTTGTCATCTGAGTACATCAGATGACCTCAAGTCTCAAGCACTGTCTTGCCCTGTCCCCTTTGTTCTAGTAGTTGCGTCCAAAGTGTTTATATGAGAGAGGCTTTCAGGCTTAAGGGATGAACAGTCTTTGCCACCATATGCAAAATAGCCCTTGATGCCACATGCAAATTGCAGTAGCGCTAGAACTTTTACTTTTCAATTCTAGCTTCATCCACAGAATCAAGGGGACTATTCGCTGGTGGGCTTGGAAGCCACCAGAATTCTTCAGTTATTAATTTCACCTCCTACCATGGGTAAAGTCATCTACAACATTCAACTATTCAACTCTGGAGTTACACAGGAAAGTAACTATATAAATGGATTTTTTATTCAAAAATTCAAGAAAGGCTTAAGTTTATTTTGTGCATTTTATAGTTTTGTTACCTAGCCAAGAAGCTTCCTATGTAAATACAATTGTAAATTAAAAAGATTTTATTTGTTCTAAAAGATGTTCCTTGTTTCACTTTTAAAAGATAAAATAAAAAAATTGAACGGACATGCATCGATCAAGGGATAAAGAGAGAGAGAGAGAGTTGCTGAAATCTGTTTACCAGAGGGAGAAAAATATTTGGTTCTAATTTTTTCATCCAACTTTTCTGCTAATGGAAATCATCGACCTCTCATAAAATACAAGTGAAATCAGCACGCAATTACTAAAGAACAGTCACAAGGTGTTTGAAAAGCTGAATGAAGGTGGGAATATTCCTGAATGTGAAGATAGAAACGAGGTAGTGGAAGTGAATAATGGGAAAAGAAATGCAACTTCATCCGACAATGAGCGACGCTCTTCAATTCAGATGGGCCCTCAGGCAAAATTGTCATGTTTTACCGTAAACTTCGATATTGCTCCAGGAAAACAAAATCTTTTTTCAGCAAGAAGGTACCACGAATATCCTCATCTTGAATATAGCATCGCAAAAGAAGCAGCATTCTCTTTTGTTTGCTGCATTTTCTCGAATGGTGTGAGAAAAAAAAAATTCAGAAGCTTGGAAAACTGTTGGGGTAAACTGCTGGGATAAGATGAAGAGTGCTGGAAAGCAGAAATCAGGAAAGCTGGGTTTGCATTTTTCTTTCAATTCTCAGAAAGCTGCACTTTCCGATTATGTTCACTTTATCAGCAATTCTAGTAGTTCCACTGATATTATTCTAGAGAAGAAAAAGAGATCTAATTTGATTCAAGAAGAAAACTATAAATATTTCAATGGGAATGTTGTTAAAATCCTGCCACAGATTTTTACACAATCAGTTGGCTCTCTGCAAAATGCTGATGTCTTACAGTGACAAGAAGCATTTGCTGCTGGAGGGGGCTGAAGTTTCTGCAATTGAAGACTTTGTCTCTGCCACTTACCTGCTTGAGGACATGACAAAGACCTTAAGTGGCAGTCACTATATTACTGCTTCATCAGTTCTGCCACTTTACTCCAGAATCAAGCAGCAGCTACAACCTCAGGCAGAGAGAGGCAACTACTCATCAACACCAAACAAGCAACTTCGGTTCCTTTGGAGGAAAGATAGGATGCTCAGACATCAATGGCAAGAATTTTGGGGCTTGCCACACTGTGTGACGCCAGATTTAGGTTAAGGTGTTTGGAAGATCCAGAAGGGGTGGAACAGTCTGCAGTTAAGGAAATGACAGAATTGGTTCAGCCCACTAATTCTGAAGAAATTGCACATGTTTAACAAAAACCAAAACAAGGGCTTGAAAGTTTTTCGACTTTGCCGATGAGGAAGAAACTCTGGCAACTATATTTCTGTCGAAAAAAAGCAGACACGGAAATAAAGAAGTACTTATCTATGCTAAGGGTTGGGTGCAACGATTCTCCTCTGTTATGGTGGAACAACCACCATGCATCTTTCCCACTTTTGAGGGTGCTCGCTAAGAAATACTTAGCTATGCCAACCACTAGTGTACCCTCTGAAAGAGTGTTTAGCACAGGTGGACTAGACAAAGCAAAGAGGTTCATTAAAACCAAAAAATGCAGAAATGCAAATATTTCTCGCACA